>VYZV01012689.1:113774-260330 GCA_013401275.1 Pandion haliaetus | reverse complement strand
CTCCCCGCCTAGAGGCGGGTCCGACATTTTGGTGCCGGGGACCTTCTAGCAGTTTCTAATAGGAGCCATCTCTGCAGCCCCCCTCCCCCGCTACCAAAGAAAACCGCGCCACACAAACCCATAACACCATGCCATGCCATGGCTTGGAAATGGGACATCTCCTGCCCAGCCAAAGCTGTACTTTGTGTTTTGGGGGAAAGTGCTGTCAGTGCAACTTTGCAAACTGAAGACCCACCATCGGTGTGACTGCATGGCTTCATTGAAGCCACCGGATCTGCTCTGCTTTCTATCAGTTGTGCATCATCCTCAGAGCCTTAAAATGTTCCTTTGAGTGACTTTGAGTACATCCTCTCCTCCGCTGGAGACAGGCCAGAATAGAAATTGAAAAGCAGGAGGAAAGGCCAGAGACAGACACACTCCTGAGCAATCCAATGCCATAAAAGTAAATCCCTGTGGAGGCTTCTGGGATTATTTAAAAGAAGTAGTAAATGACTCAGAATAAAAATATAACATAGTCCAGATCACCAGCTGTGTTTTCCTTCGTATGGCCTAACAGTCATTGTGTGCTGTGTCTGACAATGAAACCAGAGTGAAACTCTTCTTCTGGACTTCACAGGTTGCCAGATTTCTGGGCAATGAGACATTCTTGAAAGAGAAACTACTCTTCAGACAGGGAAGATATCTCCTGCCTGATTTCTCCTAAGCAGCCTGCTTTGTGGTCAATGAGTCCTAGTCTCATGGATTAACTGACTTTGTAAGGACATTCACATTAATGTTGTTTTTCTAAATGCTTAGTAATAGCTGTTACAGAGGTGATTAATACGTGTTATATCAAATGGTTATATGCATATCGGTAGTTGATATTGTAAGGCATTCATAAGCAACCTATGCATCTGCTGGTCTCATAATAGTCTGTACAAATTGATTAACTACTTAGTCAAACACCCTTTAACTAACCCTTTAGAAGCTGTTTATAAATATACCTTTAATACAAAACACTCCCACTCAGCTGCTTTCCTGACCTTGGGCACAGTGCAAGAGGAATCAAATGTGTTAATTCCTCGGAAGTCCAGCTAATGATAACCGTAAGACTGAATTTCTGCCTGGATCCATACATGATTCAGTAAGGTTTCCCTAGGACCAGGAGCTGGCTGTATGTGCAATTGCTCCTGGCCCACACGCATCACTGCACGCCAGGACGGGGCTGCTCTAGTGCACAAAATAGGGCAGGATGCTCCGAGTAGCACAGTGTTTCTCCCTGGAGCTTCCCAGTACTTGCACTGCACTGCAGGGGGATGTCTGTGCTGGCACTCTGGACTTGTTTCACACAAGCCACTTCTGAAGCACCAGGACTGGGAATCAAGACATCTGAGAAGGAAAAACCCATATGATGTGATGCAGTGATCCATCTGCCAATTCTCTTTGTGCAGAGACTTAGCAATGTGCTTGCTCTATCAGCTCAGCCTCCCTCTCATTCCCTTGACCCTATTTCTAGGGTGTCCCCAGTTCACTCTGACCATCAGCCCCTATTCTCAGCCCCTCAAGCAGGCTTCAGCCTTATTTGCCTCCACTTCATAGGTTATCCCTGCCCCAACACTGCCTTTGCTGCAGCCCTCAGTGAGGGCTGCCATGTCCAAACCAACACGATGGTGCCAGTGGTGAAGACAAAGGCTGATTTTAGGCAAACTGTAGCTGTAATGTCCTATACTCACTCCTCAGATGGACAAGCATCACTTCCAGAGCACTTCTGCAGAGATGGTGCCTTTGGCAGTTCCCTGTAGTTTACAGTGTCTGTTTTATTACCTGATTCAGGCTGAGCAGCAGTGAGCTTGGAGCATGTGCATTTAACACTGAAGGGAGCATATGCAGAGCTAAATCTTCCGCTTGTGTAAATCAGTCCAGCTCCACTGCTTCCCTGAGCTGTGGGAACTCCTGTCATTCACATCAGCTGAAAATCTGTTCCGGCAGCTAACCTGAAGGCTCTTGGAGATGTGGTCTCTATTCACAGTTTACTTTTGTCTTTGCTGAGACAACTACATGTTCCACTTTTCCGTAGCATGGTGTTCATGCCTAGTAGAGATACTGAACAGTAGGCTCTGCTGTGAGCATGGAGCTCATTTCTTCTAGATGCTATGAACCATGCAGTAATAATGGCTGGAGTTTGCCAAAATGTGCAGCATAAATATGGTGGCTGTATTATGAAAAAAGTACCAGGTAGAAGGAAAAGGCAGAGAAAGTATTTTCGTTATGAAGGATGCTATTTGAAAAAAACCCCACACCTTAATTAAAAGAAGACTATCCACAAATTTTAGCCATCTCTATAAATTGCTCCTTGCAAAGCAGCAGGAGGATTTCACTGACAACAAACAATTTTCATCAAAGACACACAGAAATTTTTCCATTTCAAGTTTTTAATAGCTCTGCTGATGCAGGTGGTTCATTTAATAAAAGACTATAACAAAGCTGTTTCAAAAACATTTGAAATAATTTTAATAGTGATTACTGCAAGAAATCACATTTATTAGTCACTTAAACTCTTCAGAAATCTGTCCATGTTTTCTGGTGAGATGCTTCAGTAGTGTGAACGGAGTAGTCTCCATGATGTCAGTTGTAGATCCAACAAGGACAATTCTGCCACACTTCCCTTTTCCCTCTTGTGGTCTCAAACCAGGCCTTACACGGGTATTGATTCCTCCTTTTTACGCTCAGGGCTTAATTGAATAAACCAGGTTTGTCTTGACTCCTTGACATCTCTTTCCCCTCTTGCAAGAATATCTACACAGTGGCAAACCGTCTATGATCAAGCAAGATTTATCGTTTCACTGATTCCTGGAACTGAAAATATTAATGATGTAAAATATTGATTTGAAAAAACAAACCTCCAAGTTATTCAATGAGCCTCTCATTCAGGCACAATGCTGAGATGTCCATCCATTTTCATATTTATTGGTAAGTGAAAAATCAGGCATGTCAAGCTGTTCAATTTCTAAAGTGAAGTACTTCTCTCCCTCAGATGCACATGAATAATTCTCATTAACCTTCAAGGGATTAATGCAGTTTCTTGCAAATGGCTGCAATATACAGTATTTAATATTTATGCTTTCCATATGGCTAGTGCTGTCATACATTCTTGTCAAACATACTGCGCAGTTAATGATATTTTAACTAAATGTGGTCCGGAAGACCTGGATGTTTGAGGGACAGTTGTGCCCATCTCCATTTTTATAGATGCTATTTGAGCCTCATAACAAAATTCCTAAAGAAATTGAATCAGATGCGCTACTGAAACTTAATGTTCAGCCGCCCTTAAAGCAGAGCTAAATGTAATGTTGTCAGATGACACACTGACACCTAGCCAGCTATCTACTATCCATGCAGACCTCAAAGTGCCTAACAGACATAGGGTAGAAGACGAGCGGGGAACAGTTTCTAAGTTGGAAAACAGAAAAACAGAGGGGGAAAAGTAACCTGGTCAAACGCCTAGGAAACCAGTGCCAGAGACTGGGAGAAAACAGTGGTCTGATCTGTCCTCTGGTTAGACCATGATGACCACAGGATACCCGTGCACTACACTGTGTGTGTCTCTGACTCACCTGAACTGGTGTTAACTGTCTGGTGAAGGGGTGAAGGTTGCCATGGGGCCATATCCATCACTGGGACTGAGTGGGAAGATTGCTTTGCACTCATAGTGAGCCCATGGGCTAAGGCTGCATCAGTCTGTATTCAGCATGTTAGATCAGACTGACGGATGCCAAATACAGTGTGTATCTACCAGTGATGAAGCAGTTTTAAACATTTTCTTAGCATTTTTTTCCCCCTAAAATTAAGTTTGATGCCTTTTTAAAAAATGCAGACATAGATTTCATCTGAACAAGTTTCTTGGAACTATTCAAAATAGACTAGGAACTTTATTGCAGTCTTCCCATTTCAAGTTTTCCTGTAATCTGCTGCATGTTCCCTCATTGAAAGACATCTTGCTTCGTTTTCCTTCCCTTCTTTGCCACCACTTACCCCAGAAATGAACATATTCAATATTTCTAGTCAATGTCAAGGCAAATGTCAGGATTTTCACTCTTGATTTTGAGTAGGTCTGCTCAGGAGCCTTGCACATCAGCTTTTCACTGAAGAAACCAGGCACAGCTGGGAAACATTCTTTGGCTACTTTCTTTATTTACATGTCCATGCATTGCTGCATAAGGAGAGATGGTCACAGACTGCAGGCAGGAAACCTCCTACTCCTGGGATCTCAGCCCAAACACTTCTTCCCAGTTCCTGTGGAACAGTTCTGCCCAGTAGCTCAGTCTGGTTAAGCGATCAAAGGAGAAAGCAAACAGTTCACTACAGCTTCCTACTTAATGGACTAAAAATCCTCTATCAATCAGAACCACAGTGTTTCTTCCAAAACTAAAACATTACTCTCATGCTAAAGGGAAAGGACCTATAAAACGTTGATGCTACTTCTGCCACGGCAGTGGTTTGCGGAGAAGGGACATGGATTGCAATGACGCATTACAGCACAGATAGAGGGGACAACCTGCTGCAAAGACATAAGTGCAAACTGGCACGACAGGATCGTCATCGCAAGTGTGGATGTCTCCTGATCTAAACCGAACCATTCATCTTTCAAGTCTGAAGCAGAAGGAGAAAACAAATAGATGGGAATAGGCAAGAGGGTGAAGAGCTATCTTGAGATGACATCTTTAAAAGAGGCTGAAGAGTGAGTGAGAGTCAGGGCTGTGGAGTTGTATTGCTCACAAAATTGGATGCTGATGATTTCTGGCCCACTCAAAGCATCTAGAGTGGGGTTTTTTCTTAGTTATAATTATAGACACACTTATATTTTAAGGTCATCCAGTGCCAAGCGGGGTCATCACAGCTCATTAAAGCAAAATTAGCTTCCCCGTATTTGCTGTTCTTGCACCAAACAAAAAAACCTGCCTGTAATGTTACAGTATGTGGCCTATGAGTGTGCCCATAATTAAAAGGTTGAGCTACTCTTGTAAACAAATTACCATGAACAAAGGGGTTTACAAATGCCAGCTAATTAGTTTGGATTCCCTAAAGCTTTTAGCTGTTTTTTAATTCAATAACACAGTGTAAATTCTCTAGCCTGAAAAGTCTAATAGGAATTGGCAGAAAACTAAATAATTGATATTGTCAGTGATTGCAGCAGCAAGCCCTCGAATGTTATTGTCTGCCAGTAAGCAGGACTGCCATGATTTCCTGAGAGGATAAAGAACTGGTTTTAATGAATTAACAATATAAATGGTAGACAGCTGGCTTTCAACAGCAGCTCAGGAGGCAACATTTCAAGTTGAGACTGTGGACCAGTGAAAAAACCCTCAGATAGGGACTGGATGAGAGACATGCTGGTCACCCCTCCGTGCTGAGGGCCAAAATCCCTTTTGCTTTATTCTCTGTAGATGCCCTATTGAAGTCTTCAGGCTCATTTCCAAGGTTGGAGGGAACAGGAGCCAGCCCTGCACCTGAGCAGATATCAGAAGGCACTAGTGGGGAAGGGGGAGGATGCCTCAACCCACACGAGCTGCAGCTGCTGAGAGGGTGTCAGAGGAACAGATTTAATGGGGAGCAGCGGTATGCTAACAAGCAGCCCAACATATTGTATGTATTCTTGCAGCTCCCCAGGCTTATGTATTATGAAAGTTATGTGAGTGCTTCCTGAGAAACCCTTACCAGTCACACCATGCTGTGCTTCCTGCTGGATAAACTGGTTTGAGAAAGCAAGCTAGGCTGCTCCTCAGCAGGAGCGGTGGGTTCTGGGAACTGTTCATGGCCCTGATGCTCTTCTGGTCCAGGTACTTCTCCTGTTTTTTTTTTTTTTGTGCTTGCTTTAAAGCACAATGAACTGACTAAATCCCTGTGAGTGTAACTTGGTCACATCATATGCTTATATGTGATTTAATCCACATTGCTTACCTGTATATTGATTGTGTTGGAAACCAGTAATTTGTAGGATTCTGTAGAGACCACCTCATGGTCTCCCAGCCTTACCAGACTTTGTGAGGCTGCATTCTTTTGCAGCCTTATCAAAATAACAAAATAAAGCATTGTGACAGTGGTTGTGTCATATGTAGATTTTTAAGGTTTTTTTTTCTTGCAAAAGTGAAGCGTTTAGTCTCTGAAGAAGTATTTGTATTGTTCTTGTGTGAAACAGCGGGTTGTCTGCGTGCTCTCTGTGATCAGCCCCACGATCTCTTTTATCAGCACTCTCCTGTTTATACCAGTTTGTCACCAAAGCAGTCTGCCTGCTTTGAGTAGAAGGTGTGAAGACCCATTCTCAACCTACTCCTCCCACCTACCCCCAAAGAAGATCTTAGAGTAGATTAGTTTGGTCTCCACCGAAAGCTATTGTTTTAAAGCTATCAGTAGCAGCTGGATCTTGACCTTGCTTCTTACTTTGATGTGAAGGAAACTATTGACTTTCAAGGAGGCAAGCTGTTATCATCTCTTCCAAAGAAGGTCAGAGAGATGAAACAGAGAAAAATCAGAGCAAACAGCGATATGGGCCACAGCTCAGCAGAGTTAACAGCAAGTGAGAATGTGGAGAGGGCTGAAGTGGGCTTGCATATATTGGGCCAAATCCCAAACTGGCATAGTTAGGCTTTGAAGGCAATAACCTGATACTGTCTACAGTGCCTGAGGATCCCGCCTAGAGCAGCCTTGTCAGAGAGCAAGAAGTCCTTGTCATTGCTAGCAACAATGGCAGAAAGAAAAGGGAACTCTTTTTCCTTTTTTTCTTTATTTGTTGAAAAGGCATTGGTTTCCTCTGAAGAAAACTAAAATAGCTTCATACAACGAATTGGGAGCCTGGAATATATCTCTTAATAGCCAGTGTGAAGCACAGCAGAAAAGCATCTGATTCTTTATAGAGCATAATGCACAGTAATGCCATTCAGAGAGCACTTTAACAAAAGTAATGAGTTTCCCAACTTTTTAAGCACACAAACCTTTCTGCTTTCATAACCATTTCCCTCCAGTACTCCCATCTCATACATGGCCTGAGACCAGTCCTTCCCTCTAGCCCTTACTCAGGTATAGTAGAAAGCTTTCCTTCATCCTTGGGAGAGGAGGACAGTAATTCCTGTCTCTGCATATCTCTTCCTAGTATCCTGCTCTCCTGGTTTCACCCCAGGCTGCTTTTCTAGTGCAGGGCTGGGATGAGTAGGAAGAGAAGGAACAAATCCATGTAGGTTGCTCAGCTTGCAGGTGGTGGTGCGTCTGCCTTACCAGCCTTTTTGCCACAAAACCCAAAAGAGTGATCAAACTGATAAGTTCATTTGCTAGCAATAGGAGCACCTAAAATGCATTTAGATCCCACGGAATACTGAAATCACTATGTCTTTGTTACTGGTTATTGTTGCCACCACTGCTGCTCTGAAGGATATGTGGCTTACTCCAGGGGCTGTTTTCAGGGATGTGACGTCATGTTACCTCTTAGTGGCAAGGCACAATTAGGGCAAAATAAGTATCTTCAAGTGATCTCAGTGAATAGGTTCTTAATCTGAGGTTATGAATATTTGTGCTTCCAGTGCACAGAAGATGGAAGAAGGAGAAGCTGGGGGTGGGAGAATTTGCATGACTTGGGTGTGCATGGTTAATCAGAGAAGAACCAGGAAGATTTAGAGCTGCACGTGGGCAGAAAGCTGGGACAAACCTTGAGTGTTGGTAATGTTGAAACCTGAATCTTCTATGGCCATCCCACTCTCTGGGAGCCCCTTATCACTACAGCCCACAGGTTTAACACAGAGCAGAGACGGTATGGCACCTGGACTAGAATTATGATGGAAATGGGGCAAATTGTCATTCAGAATGAAGGCTCAAGAGCTGAACTCTAAAGGTTCTCTAATTCAGGAAAAAAGTGGCTTCTCAATTAGGAAGCTCAGCTTGCAGTCAGATGAGGTTTGCACAGAACACTGAGTTTTTGTTAATTCATGCAAAAGTATAGCTTTGGGGCCTGCTGGATACCCTCTGCTCCCATTGCAAAAATTCACCACACTCTGCAGAATTGCAGCCTAGTGGAACAAAGGTTAAACTGAATTTTATTCATTCAGAAAACAAATATGCCTTTTTTCCTTACCAGCTTGACAAGCTGTAGGTTTATTCACCTTGTCTAGACTTACGGGCTTTGGTTCCCCACCAATGCTCCTGAGTCACCCCAAATGCTGAAGAACATAAACATTGTCTCCACCATGGGGTAGGGGATGTTTGTTTCAAGGTTTTAGTGACGAGCTGTTTGTGTTCCTGTTGTAAAATCCTGTCCAAATGTTATGATCTGAGAGTAGAAAAATGCAGGTCTGATGCAGATTCTTGGCTGATGTAAACTGGAGTAACTCCATTGTATTTAGTGGAGATGTGTGAGTTCCTGCAGCTGCGAGTCCATCTATGAACAGGTCCTAGACCTTTCCCAGCTCATTTTCAGGAGTCCTCGTGTCCCATTTGGCTAGTCTGAAATGGGCATCACCAGTTTAAAATGGCATTGGAGGTACCTCATGGCTTCTCACAGAAATAAAGTTTGCTGGGTATGGCAGTATGACAATGGATGGCATGAGCAGATTGTTATTTAACACTCTTGTGGAACTAAATCTTGCCTGATAGAGCCTGGCACTTTTGCTGTGGACAAATGCTTTCAGTTTTATCCTCCCTCATTCATCCTGCAGTACAGTTCTGAGCTTTCCCTGGACAGTATCTAGGTTTTGTGCACGTAGCTGCTTTAATAGCAAGTGAAATGATTCAACCAGGGTCAAAGGACTCAACCTTTGGGGCTAAACAGCCTTCCATTCCCCATGTGCAAGCTTCTCTCACACTCTGCTGATCAGCACGGGTGGATTAGCAGATCCTCCAGGCTAGCGCTCCACATGATAGGCAGGCTGCAGACTCCCCAAAGACCTAGTTATACTGCTAGGTGACCATAACGAATACTCTTGTTCTTGCAATAGGTCTCACAGGGGAGAGAATGGCACAGGAGGTCTAGACATTAGAGAAAACAGCAGCACTGGGCTGTCAGCCTGTTCCCGTGGTTTTAGATTGCAGCTAGGGATAACTTAATGGGTTTGCTTGGATGTATTAGCAAGGCAGGATGTTCCTTCTGCTTGCTTTTATGTAGACCGTAAAAGATACCACAGAAATTGTGAGTCTACAGGCAAGCATACAAAATATTTAGGCTAAGCAGTAGCTGGATGGACTATAACATCCATTTGATGCCCACAATGTTCAGTTGTACAGCAGTGACATTTAGAGGGTCACACTGTTATTTACTCAGTGTATGCACATCTGTCCAGTGTGTCCAACGTATCCAACCCTGTCCAGTCTCTGGGTCACCGAGCTGACAGTCTGAACAGATAAAGCAGTGTGCTCCCCATTTTGCAGAAGAGGAACTGGAGTTCACTGATATTTAATCTGCCCAAAGTTATGCAGAAAGATTTTCTCAGGACCAGAACTAAACACGTACCTTGGATTCCCAAAGCTGTGCTTCAACAGAATGGACATATGGCTAAGGTGGTGGATCTAGTAACACAGCAGGATGCAGCCTCCCCGGTCTTAGGTGCCACTGAGCAAAATCTGAGAAGCGCTTGTGAGAGCAGAGGGGACTCAGGAGACTCTTGGTGAGAGCTGGACTGAGCCCAGCAGCCGGCTCAGTAGTTCTTGCGCAGTCATCTTGGGGATTTTTCCTGAGAAAATATGGCAGGAATCAGCCTGGCTCTAACCAATCCTTCTAGCAGCGCTCCTTCTGCTCCTGAGATTATATTACTTTTATGGGTGCACTGGTGTGCTTTCGACTAAGACAGACAACAGCTCACAACTAAAATGTCTCTTCAGACACACTATTAATGTTTCTATGTATTGGGTTGCAAGCCAAATACTGCTGCTGCAGTGAGCCTGCAACTGAAAATAGCCCACACAGGCACAGGAAAGTGATTTGGAAATGGCCTGCATTTTGGGGAGACTCCACCTCCAGGCAGCTCTTAAAACAGTAGCATGTTGCACAGCCTGGAGGCAGCAAGACCGGACATCTCGCATGCTGGCATGTCTTCCTGTCCCTTGCAGCCGTCCCACTTTTCACTCTTAACATTCACTGATAGTATCAGGTGTGTATGCAGGTTGCTCAGTCGGTAGGAAAACCTCTGAAGGGAGTTCTCTCTTAGTTTTGTTGTGTACTGTCTGGGGAGGGAGCATCTGCCTGCTGGAAGGGAAATTATGGGATTTGATCCCATCCCTCCAGCCTCTTCCATGATCTGCTGGGTCCTTGCATTTGGAGAAGGGAAACTGGTGAGGGGGGGGGGGCATACTGGGAACAGGAACAGTATAGATTTGGAGGTGGCAGAGGTTAGGGAAGGATAAAGGGAACAACTACCTGTGTAATACTATATAGGAGAGAGTATATAGGTATAGGAGGGTGCAAGGAAGGCTGCAAGGAGCTGAACTACTCCAGGCAGCAGCTCCACAGGCCAAAGCTGCTGCCGCTGTCATGCCAAACTACTCTAGGGACCAAATCTGGCCAATCCCCCTCCATACATCTTGGGGAGTCACATCTTGGTCCAAAAGACCTCTCAGACCACATTTTCTTGGTCTTTATGTCATTCAAGTGAAATGGGCAGGAGGAGCAAGAGACCTTTGTTATAATTCAGAAGACTCCCTTGAGTCTTGCTCATGCCAAACATGCATTTACAAGTTATTTGGTAAATTGAGTAATCTTTTCTTTCAGGAAGCCATTTCTGACACATCCTGATGTGTGATATCATCTGGAGACTTGTTGTTAAATTTTGTTCTCAAGGCATTAGAGGTTCTGGTTTGTCTGTGTTTGAGATGTGGGCTTACTGGTTTGCCTAAGAACTTAGACTCCAAATCAAAACACATTTTCAGTAATAGTTGCATGCAAAAAGGAAGAAAGTTTTGCCTATAGATGGACTCAGAATGATGTCTGAATTTGGTAGGTCAATTATTTGCGTGTGGAATTTAAGGGAAACTAATTAATAGAAGTGAAACATAGGCTTCTTATAGAAATAATTTTTGAGGTCTTGTGGTTTTTTTCAAGAAGGTGAAGAATTACACTATTATTCCAAATGAACACTTTGTTTTACCCAAAATACAATTTTCAGTTTCTTTTTCTACTGGAAGATCAGAAAGAAATGTGTGGGATTGTTTTCTTGCTTATTTTTTTATTTTTGAGAGTCAAACTGAAAACTGCACCTCTAGTATGGAAAAGTGCCCTCTTGGCTTTGAAATTGCTTGTTCTGGTGCCTCAGCATGTAGAAGGTGGGAGCCTGATGCTATCACAAGTTGTAGTGGTTCATCGTTTTAGCTCCAAAGGTGACTGATGTGTCAGCAAGGATGACGGTTATCAGGTTGTCATGAATATGCACAGCAAGAGATGTATCTGTTCCAAGTAGTTCATGGTCAAAGTCAAAATGTCAGCCAGGTTTTAAAAACAAAACAAAACAAAACGAAAAGAACCAAACTCCCCCACCTTGCTCCTGTTCTTGACAAAGGCGGCACAGAGAGGGAGCAGAAACTTGCATTCATTAGAGGACAATACATCCAGGTCTCTACTCAGTAGAAACCTGCTCCGGGGTGGGAGCTGCCTGTATGGCGAATGTCACCACCTGCATCCCAGTCTGCATCTTGCAAATACCATTACAAGGGGATTGTCTCTAACTCTATGTTGTGACTCATTTGGACTTGAACGTTTGACTTCCATCATGAGATCACCTTGTTAATTTAGCCTTATACATGGGGTGTTTCATAGCAGTGATGAGTAACCTTCGCAAGTGGGACATGCTTCCCTTCATCCCAAATACAAGCAGCTGCGTTGCTCTGCAGGAAGAAGTTTCCTGAGGAGCTCTGCTTTGTGGGATCCTTTCTGGCACTTTGTTCTGGGAGGGAATGGAGCAATGAGGAGCACCGATGTTTGCATCTGGGAACCCACTGGGAAGACTGGTGTCAGCCTCATGTTCAGGGGACAAAATGAAGAGCCTCTGGGGTGTGGGCTGGCAACTGTGGAGGAGCCAGCTCCATTCTCTGCCACAAAAAAAACATTTCCAGTCCAATTACCCAGGAAATGTGGGTTAAAAAGGCAGTTTCTCTGTGGGGAAAAAGCACTAACATTAAGAAATTGAGTGAGTGGAAAATTCCTCTGGAAATCTAATGTGGGGCAGATTCTCATAATGATATGCAGTTATTTTTGCAAAGAAATAGGCTGATTGTTTTTTCCTGCTGGTTTTCCAAGGGATTGTGCCTCTGTTCTGGAGAACTATTGTATCTCCCAGTGAGCTTTATCAGAAAGGACATGAGAAGCACTCATAATGAGAATTAATAAGTTTCTGCTGATTAGTAAGAGATACTCAGCACTTGTCGAACACAGTAGAATTAGTAACAAGTTAATCCATCAAATCTGAAGCTAGCATCAGTAGCTGTCTTTTCCAGATGAGGACACAGAAAGGTTAAGAATAATTTGCTGAAGGCCATGGAAAAGCCAGCAGCAGAGCTGAGATGCTCATGTAGGAGTTAGAGGATCCTCAAAATATTTTACTTCCTGTAAACCAGGAATAATACCTAGGACCCCTGCTGAACCTACACCATGGAGAGGGGTGCTCTAAAAGATGTCCCCCAGCTTTAGTGCTCTGGCTCTGAGCACGCTGGGGCTCTGCATGCTTGAGATGCAACTTTCCTTTGGCAGGGCATCCTTGCCTGGAATGTCTGGCTCCCTGGGTAAAGCCAGCTGTGTCTGTGGCTACCATAATAGCTGAGACCAGCCCTTGAGAGACGCTTTCTCCTCTTGACGGGCACGGCTGCCAGGGCGTTAATTTGTCACATCTCTGAGCTCTCGATGATGTGTCAGCATGCAGCTTGCAATATTAGGAAGTCTGGATGAGCCCCTCAGGGGCTAGGGCTGTTTTTCCTAGGTATTTCAGAGTTCCACTACAACTGATTTCCAAGGGCATTAGGTGCTCAAGTATCTTTTGAGAATATGAGGCTATGTCTCTCTTTTCCTCAGATGTGAAATGGAAGTAAGAGCACTTCATCACACTCCTGTGTGCAGACTGCATTAAAGACATCAAATGCTACAGGAATAAAAGACAATAAATAACAACTTTGCCTTTTTGTTACGACACCAGCAGGGACCAGCAGCAGCAACTGGCTCTGCATTTCAGACATCCCCTGGGGTCGGGGTTTCTGGCTTACTTCCAGTTTTGAGAAATAATTGTTTGGTCAGTTTTACCTCTTTGGCCTTTTGTGTTTGTGTGATGGGAAACACAGAGGACTCTTACTCTCCTTTTGATGTGAGCATGTGGGTAAGCTGTGTTTGATCAATGCAGCATCACTGTGCACACACTCCTGCCCTTTTAAACTAAATCCCAAAACTTGTGTCACTCCATGCTGCTACTGTGGTCACCTATTATCTAAGCAAAGAACAGAAGCAAAGCTTTTCAGTTCTTGTATTTACTGCTCTGTCCTTTGTGAAGAATAGCAGGCGTCCTTTGGCTATACATGATTTGAGGGAGCATCAGACTGGATATACAGCCAGGAGTTACAAAGAAGTGCATGCAAAACAATTATAATATGACATGATAAAACAAGAAGATGGCTAGTTAGAGAGCAAACTGTGTCAAGTACAGGTGGAGTCAGAGCAGAATCTCCATGGTTGGAGAGTTTTGGTTTCCTTGCAGAGGGTACATGAATGTTTCTACTCGTATTACAGTAATATCCAGAACAATTGTCTGTTGTGGTAGGAGTGTGCAGAGACGTCCAGGGGAATTCCTGCCTGTAACCACAACAAGTAACTCCACACTCTCAGCTGACAGAGAAAAGCCCTGGCATAGGTCTGAAGCTGGAGAGAGGCAGATCCCTCTGCATTTCTGACTGAAGCTATAGCACTGCACTGGGATTGCCTGACATGCCAGTATTGCAGCAAGGGAGCAGGAAAGAGCATCTAGTAAGAAGAGGGGCACAAAACCCTCTTTGTTCCCTGGCAAATCTGCTCTGGACACCTGCTTGATATCAAAGGCAAGAAAATTTCCACAAATGGAAGTTAGCAAAGGAGGCAGAAAGGAGGAAGAAAGAAGCATTATTGTTAAAGCTGGCATTAATTTGCATTTGCAATTTAGTCTCACAAATGGCTTTTGGGGGTAATGAGTTACCTGAATCAAAACCGTATTGAGGATAGAAATTGTTTTTAATTATAATGCAGAATAGACTGAATGGCTTGAAGGAGGTGCCCTTTTACTTTGCATCTGCTGGAAGCAAAGCAGAATTTCTGGTGGCATCTCTATAAATATTGTGATTTGCAGTAATGATGTGAGGCTGCCAGGACATTCCTTCGATTCAAGAGCAGTAGCTATCGGTCTTAATTTGATACCACCTCGCCTGTACCCCTCTTCTCCCCCTCCCTGCTTTCCTATGGAGGAGATTCTTCACAATGTTCAAAATAACTAATGGTATTTAACAACTATGCAAAGGAGATACAGCAACAAGAAAATGTAACCTATGAGAGCCAGAGAAAGAGCCAGGTTTAGCACCAGTGGTAAAGATTGTGACCCTTTGAAGATGTTCATACTTTGGACATAAAGGACAGCCTTTCATTTGAGAAGGGGCAGCTGTGCCCCCTCAGAGGGTGGATGGAGGGAGGTTCTCTGCTCACCTGGGAAATAGAGGCATGAAAATGCTCTGCTATCTGAGCAAGGAAACAAATGTTTCACCACTAGTGAAGCAATAACATTCAAATCCTTACAGGAGATGGTTGGCTTTCTGGGGAAAATTTAGGCCTTAAGTATTGAGGGATTCTTCTGGCCATAGGAGTGTAGACGCAGGTACCAAGGGTCACAAGGGCAATGTGCTGGTCAGTTGGTTACTAGTGCCACAAATACACAAACTGAACTAACTCAACCTGGCCAGGCAATCTTGTTCTGAAAGATTTTAAGAATGGCATTGAGTCAGAGAAAAGGAAACAACCAAGGACAACATGTAATTGGAATCCTCCTTTCTACTTAAATGATGGCAGGTAATTAATTTCTACTGTCTTTTCTTCTGGCAGATTTATAGAGAGGACTCCCATACTCAAAGTCTCTCCCTCTCATAGGGGGACTGAACACTTGGGAGCATTTCTGTTGCCTGAAGATGGGTGTCTAGTGCAATTAGAGAAGTGCTGTCATGTCCTGCCTAGCTTCCAGCTATTACTTCAGAGGGTGCAGGTCTCCATAGGGTCTGTGTCACATCAAACCAGACAGTAGGCTTGTACATCTAGGATCTCAAATCTCTCCCCTTGTATAGCTAATAATTCCCTCTCTCACTTGAGCTCCTATGACTTTGTGACACCATCAGGTCTGTACTGTGGAAGTTTTCCTGAAACCTTTGCTGACCGAGTGCTTATAAGATGAGTTTCCAGTCTGAGCAGTTGCACTAGTGTTTGGGAGAGTCACGTTTTCCCCATCCGCAAAAGCAAGAGGAACCTGGGGGAAGGATTGGGGTTCCTAGCACAGAGAAGTGGGAGCTGCTGTCCTGGGATAACGGTGCAGAGGAGTTCCCTACATGCGCAGCATCAGAGGATTTCGTGCTCTTTTCTAAGTACATGCAGCAAATGAAACATTTCCATGAGTTATTTTAATCCATTAGCAATGGATTTCAAGAAAACACCAGTAGTGTATGTAACATGCACCCAGGAGAAGCAACAAATGGTTAGTTAGAGAATTTAGATTTTAATTAAGTAGATAACGTATGCTTGCATTTAGTCTTATAAATGAAACTGTATTCACTGTAGAGTAGCTGGGTTCTATTAGGTCTCCCTGAGCATAAAGAGAAGGGTTGATTATTACTGATTACCGAACTATTAGAGGGCTGTGCCTTGAGCTGCTTGATTGTAGCTCTGTTTGCTTCTGTTGCTAAAAGGGCTCTTGTCTGCTACCCAGATATGTGTGAAATGGGCAGCATTTGGACTCAATTTGAAAATTAATTCTAGGTTACAAACCTCAGCAAATGATACAAATAATAGTGCTGGTTACTTCTCTCTGGTCATAACAGCAGGTTTTTGTGGCTTGTGGAAGCTTGTAGCAGGGATGCTTGCACATCGCTCCCACTCACAAGAGGCCAAAGTGAATGTGCTGCTAAAAGAAGGGGTCACTGCAAGAAAAGAGCTCTTGGAAGTGAAAAGCAGACTCGGAGCTCTCCCAGGGTATTCCCATGCTCTGTGATATCTCCTTTGCATGGCAACATCAAAAGATAACAAGCCATACAATACACTTATGAAAGTGCTTTATCTCTTGATGCCTTGTGAATATTAATTAGATAAGCTCAGCAACATCTTAGGAGGTAGGCAAACATTATAGTGATTTAGCAGTAGGGAGACTGAGGCACAGGGTTGTTAAGTGATTTACCTTTGAAGAAAGCTATGGGAGATCCCATAATGGGATGCAAATCTCCCACCTCCAGCCACTAGCTCTGCCTCTTTGGTGTGCTGTTTATCCATGCACTTGTATTCACCAGCATGCCACAGAATGCTGCTGTTCTCCCTATTTCTAAAGCCAATGCTGAAGCATTAAATAAAATGCAAGATTCCCAGGGCTTCTGTAATACAGAGGACCCAGGTTTCAGAGCTGGCCCAGCCACTTGCTCACTGCAGAGCAGCCAGGAAGCTGGAAGCTCTGCTTCACACCTGAAGTGATCTCTTTTGATGGGTAATTGCCTGGGGAAAGGGTTTGCCCAGAAGGTAGTACAGCCAGATGATACCCAGCTGTCCAAATGGCACTTTGGCTGTATCAGATGGAAATCAGTTAGGATAGTTTCATACTGCCCTGATTTGCTAGAGACCAGACAGTGGCTGCTGGTCTCAGGAGGAAGGGAAGGAAAATATCTCTTAAACCTCACTTTGTAGTCTTTAGTCTAGTTCAGCATTGCTTAGCCAGACCACAGCATCTAGACCAAAGTTTTCTGTTTACACACACATTTTTGGCCTTTCTTGAGCTCTTGTCATTTATCCCCATCATCTTGAAATGCCTCCTAGCATTCAGAGATCTGTCTTGGCTGTGCTTCCCCAACCACCCAGGGAGGATGTCAGTTCCAGCCATCACCTTGGAGGATGTAGTTACCCCATCAAATGCATTACCAAAACCATTATCTCAAGCAACAGACTATATACATGTTTAGAGAGACTTGTCTTCCAAGGAAAGCTTATTCAGGTTTTGTTTGATGGCAAAACCTGAAGGATCTGGCTATGGAAAAGTGGAAAGAGTCCAAGACTTCTTGCATCCATGGTCCTGGCAATATGTCTGAATATCTGGAAGAAGGACTTTTTAACAATTTCCATTAATGGAAGGCAAGCTTTTTAAACTGCTTTCATTTGTGATAGAACTCTGTTAACTTAAGTTTCAGTGAAGTTACCTTTGGAGAGCAATAATCTGTTTGGGGCTACAGATGTTGATAAGGGACTTGGGAGAGCTGGGTCCCATCACTTGCCTTGTAACAGACTTACTGTGTTTATGAAATGTCTGCACCCCACCTCTTGGTAAAGATTGAGGCTGCAATCAACAGAACTGCCTTTTTTTTTTTTTTTTTTGGCATCTATAAAAGTGGAGATAGCCACCTATCCATACCCAGCAGTAAATGAGTAAGTCTAATCTGATAGGCATTCATTAGACACTGCATCCTAAGATGGAGACTTCTATGGAAAATGAATACATAAAAGGTGCACTGGAGAAGATTGTCTTCTGTTGTCTATTCTTGCTGAGTGCATAGGTGAAAGAAAAGATGACCTTTCCTGTGCCCCTCATTCAGCATGTTTCACCTCTTGCATTTGTGCTTCACGGCAGAAGAAGAAGAAAAAAAAAAAGTGAAGGAATGGGGGGGAATATTTTTTTTCCTTTATGTATTTAGGACAGTGAAGAGTGACTGAAATTGTTAAAAGGCTGATAGTCTTGGGGGGGGCTGCCTTTCATGAAGAGAAGGAAAACATTGTGCAGGACAAAAGTAGTGTCTAAGCCTCTAGCTGAGAAGAGAACAAAGCCTCTGCTTCTGTTACTGCGTGGCTGCGCCAGGCACCATCCCTTAATAAAGTGATATAATGCCTAAAATGGACAAAACCCCAGCGGAGTCCCAATAGTTCCCCCCGAAGGCAGCATTGCTGTGCCTGCATTGTCCGTATCGAGCAGGTTATCGGGTGCTGACAGGCTGGGCCTTTTGCATGAGATGCTGCGGTAATAATCGATGTGCGAGTTTGCAGCCATTCACAGTAACGATAACAGGATATATTATTTGGGCTTTTTAGCTTCTTATAACAATGAAACCTTCCTTCTGCCGCTCTCATTCCTTCGATGCTAGCCCATGTGTTCAATCCACTTAAATAAACCAGGAAAGTAACCATTAATGTCAAAGTTCCATAATTAAATGCTGACTGACTCACTGTTCATGCTTGCAACATGTACCGTAATTTTTAAAGAATATCCAAGTTGACATTAGACTTTTAAAACAGATTAATTAGTCACATTTCATTTTAAGTAGTGCTGACTTAATAGGTACTGCTAATGTACAGTATGTATTTACTTAAAGCCATTATAACATAATATTTACAGGATACTTAACATGTATTAATTACTGTATAATGAACCTTGTGACTACAATGTTGCCATTCTTGCATGGCTGTAAAAGTTTTATCATCTTGTGAGGGGGGAGGGAAATTAAAATAAATTGTATGCACACTGAATGCTTATTTTTCATAGGAAATGTGCAAATTATAAGAAAATTTAAAACAGGGGGCCCAGTAAATCACAAACAGCTAACAAATGCTCTGAGACATGCTATAATGTTTTTATGAGCGTGTTTTACAACCCATTCATTACGCTGTCTGTCCTTCTGAAAGCTGGTTATTAGACTGACTGTGCAAAGTAACATGTGAATATCTGTGCAACTAGCCATGAAATCACAACTAAGTTGATCACTTTCATTTTCCCCTTTTTGTCCTGGAAGATGTCCTGAAACATTTGCCCTCATACTGTAGTTGCACAACATGTGGCAGCGCAATTAGTGTGGCAAGAGAGGTTGTGCTGAGGAGCAGTGCAGAGCTGCTGCAGAGGTATGGGTTCCTGGAAACAATATATGCCCAGCTCAGTCTCTTCTTCCTGGGACAAATAATTTTGGATGCTGCAGTCAGAGATGAACCATGGCCTCAAGTGTTGCTCAGATCTCTTGGGCCCCTGTGCCTGTGTTTCAGAGCAGCCCAGCCTGCAAGTAGATGCCATCAACTGATGCAATGAAGGGTTTTCTGTGAGTCACTTCTGCAGAGGGGTCAGGAGCCTGCAAGGTTGCAGGCTGCAAGGTGGCTTAGTGTGTCGCCCCTTCAGGAGTGTCTGTGTGGGATTTGCCTGCTGGAAACGAGGATAATATCATTGCTTGAGGCAAGGGGTCAGAGAAGTTTGTCAGCTGACAGAGAGAGAATATTTGCTCCATGCTGCATGTCAGCTGTCTGGGGGACGGCTGCAGGTTGGGCTGCCTGTCAGGGAGAGGTTAAAGGTGTACTTAAACTTGGATGCTGGAGGAAGTAAATGCTTAAGGACCTCTCTGCCTGCTCCTTTTTTATTATGTGTCTGATGTGCAAAATAATGGAAGCAGATAACCCTAGAGACCCTGCTGTCGACCCCGCAGACTCTTGTAAAGTGAGCACACAACATGCCATAACAGGCACAAAGGGAAAAGCACAGGCGTTTGACAGCCAAGCAATGCTGGCATTCTGTAATTTGCCTTCCACTGCAACATTACAAACAGCTTCATATTCAAATGGCTGCCTGTCTATGATTGTCCAATTATTCACTGCATTCTTTCTTTGATGGCACAGATGTTCTCAATTTCTTGGAGTAGAGTTTTTTTCATCTAAAAAGTCATTCTGCCTCAGAAATGCAAAATTCTCCACAGTTCACCAGGTTCTCTGATGGGTTTGCATAATTGGTCTTCAATTTGCCTATTGTTTTGTAATAGAAAGCCTATGTTTAATTTCATTTTTGTAAACCTGTAGAAAGAGCAGAACATTCTGCCATTTAAGTCATTCTCCTCATTAGGATCCGAGCGGGTTGTGAACATTTAGACTTGATTATAAGGCACAGATTGTGCTGAAAGGAACACATGCTTTCCTCTTCCATTGTTTTAAACACATTATGAGGCTGATCCAGCAAGATGTTAAACGCGCTCGTCTCTCTTTGTACCTTTGTAAGGGGTGCTTTTCTCCTGGCAAGGCCAGGCTGGTCGTTTCTGGGTGTGCTGGCATGCCACGGAGGGCAGCCCAGGTCCATTGCAAGCAGGAATTGTTCATATTGTGGACACTGGTGACTGTATAATTTCCTGGGAAAGGACATTTTGATCACTTCTGAGTGATGGCTGTGACTTGCTCTTTCAAGAAGGGGGTGTCACACTTTCCCAGGGCCTCAGTTTCCTTTTCTGTTAATGTATGTAATTATAAACATACCTGTGTGTTTAAACTCTTAATCAGCATTTGTGAAATGACTTGGGCTTCTCATTTATGTATCACTCTTAGATGCTCATTTATATATCATTCTTCATGGTAAGGCAAGGTAGAGATACCTGTGTGATACGAATATCAAAAGTGCTACAGAACAGAGAAAGGCATTTATAAAACTTCTTAGGAACAACAACAAGAAAACCCCGGCAGAACCTTACACCGGCTGACAGGGAGCTCGGGGGGTGAAACAGTAAATCAAATCCTGTGAAATAAAAAAAGAAATTGTGAAAGATTAGAGGCTTGCCAGGATAATTCAAAAGAGATAAAGGGATGACCCAGGGAATTACAGCCTCACAGCAATCCTGTGTAAAAGGATTAGGTTAGGGCCCCAGCAACAAAGAAGGGGCCAGCACTGAAGGTGTGCTGGTTATGCCAGGACCAGGCCAGGTATGTTGGTACCCTTCCTTGTTCTACAGAAATGCCCCAAGTTTTGTTTTCCCCAAGGCATTTGGTGCAGAGTCATAAAAGGATATTGCAAAAGCTACTGATGTCTCTCCAGCATGTATAGAAATGCAGTAAGTGTGGAAAGGACCTACCACCAATATTGGTATGGCCATGGTGTAGTGCTGCATGTTGCTGAACCAGGATGCCTTAATACTCATAAGAGAGTCATGGCAGTGTCCCAAAACAGCTTTAGAGAGGCTCAGGTACCTGAGGTTATGGAAGAAAACTATGGCACTTTCCTTGCACAGCAAAGGGGCAACCTGGCAGAGGCTGAGAAAAACCTATCACAATTTAATGCTGGCAGAAAAATAACCAGCCTCATCCTGTAATGGCTAGATTGGAACATGCTGGGACACTGGCAATGGGAACAAGTCCATCCCAATACAGGAATGGATCAGCCTGTACCGATGGTTCCTGGAGGGAGGCCTGCTATTGCTGCTGCTGCCAGTATGTATTCCTGATCCAGGAGAGACTGTCTTCTAAACCCCTTGATGTGCTAGATAAAAATTAAATTACGATATAGTTTACATGAAGGGAACCTGCTTTCTAACATAGTGTACCTGGAAGAAACCAGAGGAGGACCTCAGAGTGACATGTAATGCCAACACTTTGGAAGTCTCTACATCTGTCTCCAGCTTTGTTCTCTGTATCAGGAGAACTGATACCTCTGAAACAACCCTTGTACTATCCATCTTACAAGGCAGTCAGGAACTAGATTTACCAAGGTACATGCAGGTTCTCTGAGAAGATAACAAATACCTTACTCAACAGTACATCAAATGAGTGTGTTGTGAGATGGGAAGGCATAGACGCTACCAAAATCTCTACATCAAAGCCCAGAAAATTTCCCCCTCAGCACTGGGATTTCCAGTCAAAGTCACAACGAACTGACAATTACTTTGTGTTAGATCTCAGGTACGCTGCCCAGAGACAGAGCCAAAAAGCAGACAAGCTGTGGGTCAAAAGGATGAGCTCACTGGCAGCACACACTTCTTTTATACTATTATCAATATTTAAGCCCCTTACTTCTTTTGTGTTGGTTTTAAAATGAAGGAGATGCTGCTGCTTTGTCTCACTTCCTTCTGCCTTTAAATAAGAAATTTTTCTTCCAGACTCATCTCCTGTTTGGAGAAGAAATTTGATATTTTCCAGTCTCTGGCTCAATGGATAGTTTTGTAAGTCAGCTCATAGAAATTCCAGCCTTGTCTTTGTAAAACACTAGATTGGGATCCATTTTTCCCTGGCATTACCCTGTTTCCAAGCTTGCAGGGAGCTGGAAAGAGTGGGGAAAGAGAGGAGCGGAATCTGAGTCCTTATTTCAGAAGCTGAAACCTGCACTTTGGGCCTATTTTCAAACTGCACTGTTTTGTAGCTGCCTCTTTCTCCCCAGATGCTTTCCTTTGCTCTCCATATAGCAGCTTGTGGGTGTTGGAGATCTGAGTTTGCCATCACACCCCTGTGTAAGAGAGCCATTACCAGCTCTGTTTCGGAAATAGAGTGCTGCAGCACAGCCTTGGCTTCATTAGCAAAACTTTGATTGCTGTTTTTGGTTGCCCGAGCTCAGAAGAACCAGGCTTTGATTTTTCCATGAGGGATGTGTTAGGTGAGAGGTTTGCTCTGAGCAGTGGGAAGCGCTGGTTCAGGGTCCCGGTAGGGCCCAACTCTGAACATCTGGACTGAGCAGGTGTCCTTAGAAGGCAAAGGTGGGCCACTGGTCTGTGAATCTATGGAGAAATCAGTGTTTGCCATGGAAGGCAGGTGCCCAGAAAGCATGATCCCTAGAAAGCAGGTCTGATATTTTAACTATTGCAGCTGCTTCTTTCTCCTCACAAAAAACTTGTCATCGGATGACTGGAAATGCAGAGCATGAGATGCATGTCTCTGATGGGAAGGGGAAGCCCTGCCCATGTCACCCTGCAGTTTTGCCAGGGCAGGAGTGGCAGAGCCAGGCTACTGCCCTGAAATTTCCCCTTCCCTTGGCTGTGGCACAGCTCCACCTCCCCTCTCCCACCGCAGGACCTTGCCCTTCTGCCTGTGGCATATCTGGCCCCCGGCAGCATTGTTTCTGGAGGGCAAAGGCCCCGCTCTGCAGAGGTTTCTGCTGCCAGGGCTGGGACGAGGGAGCGGAGGAGCAGAGCTGAAGGGAGTCTCTCACCCCATGTGGTCAGACTTGACCTGTCTGCTAATATCTGCTAGAGTTTACCATCCCCTGCCATGTTGTGAAGAGGTCTTGCTCAATTGGCAGTGGCTTGTTATCTAAGTACGACAGCTGAAGGTTTCCTTTCCAACTGCAAAGCCAGTATCAAAACAGGCTGGAGCCTGGTTTAACGTTACATTCATTTCCACAGAGTGTTTGTGTCCCTTGGGGTAGAAGGATGACAGCAATTTTCCATCTGATGACAATCCTCAGCACCAGTCTCAAAAATGCCAACTGTAATTAAAATTTGTATATATTTTCAAGGGTAATATTCCTTATTCTCTTGTTGACAATTGCTGCTTCAAGCTCCTAGGCTTAACTAAATAGGAGCAGTTTGTCTTTAAATGGCAAGTTTCCTCTTTCCCTAGTCACTGATTTGTGGCTACATTTAGGAATGGCAAGTTTTAATTGCATGATCTTTTTTTTTTTTTTCCCAGTGTTTTTCTAGGCCCCTTTAATAACCAGCATTTACTAAAAATTCTGAGAGCTCAGGGAAAAAAATAATCCATTCACTCTATTATTCTTGTAGCAGACACAGTCCAAAAACCCTTTTCTGTGACAGTGTCAATAATTGTTTAATCCATGTAAAACAAGCTGCTTTCCACACTCACTCTGTTGAGAAAACAGCGGTCTCTGTTCTCTGGTCATTAAAGACAACACAAACCTCCCGGGTGCGTGGTCACAGCTCAGCGACTGTTCGGCGACACCACGCAAACAGGACATAGCCGTGTCTGCCGTGCCGGATACCGTCGGCTTGCGCTGTCGGTTACTGACATGGACACTGAGGGTTGATCGTAGCCAATAATCCAGCAGAAAAAAACAAGATGAACATGTTGTATTGAATATTCTGGAGTGTTTATTTTGGGTGGCTGGGGAGAAATAACTGTTGTAAATACGGTGGGCATATTTGCAGCTTATTGGCAGATCCTGCTGCTCCTTCTAAGGTGAGGGATGTTTAAGTGATGGATGGGCTAGTGCCAGATGTCTGGCTTTGAATCAGGTGTCACATCCACAGAGTGCTGGAGGTAAACATGCACTAAGCCACTGACGACAATTTTCCATGTGAGGTGGGTAACCCAACCTGGATGCGGCCAGCTAAATGGAAAGTAAGAGCGTTTTAGAGGCATCCTGGGCAAAAGCCCTTCTTTATGGCAGTGTGGCTCAGGAATATGCACTATAATTAAGTCTGACTTGACTGCTCCTTCTACAGCTGGTGCAAAGCGGTACATGGGCACTTGTTGAGTGTGTGAGCATCACCACAGAAAGTTGGGGCTTTGCCTAGTTTGTGTTCTTTCTTCCAGAGCTATCTGAATTTTAATAGAATTTCTCACAGAAAAGTTTCCGTACAAAATCATTGCTGTTTTCCGTAATAATCAGTATTGATGTGGTTTAGTTAATAATCATATTAAATGAGTCAATAGGCAGAACTCTGATGTTGACTGAACTTTGGCACTGCTCAGTGCCCATGCTCAACTCAGAGCTCACCAGACCCAGACTGTGGTCCATGTATAGCATCATGCTCCCTGCCACATTTGAGAAGACTTGGATCAGCACTCCGTCAAGGCATGTTTTCTATAATTAAATTTGCATCTATTATAATTGGTTAGAACATTTTATGTTAAAGGACCTCAAATTAGTTTGCAAACCGCTGGGCAGTCTGTTTTCCAGACAGAGATGTCCCTTAAACATCTTAAGGAAGAACAGACCTGTTGAATGAGGCAAAGAAACCCTCTGCAATAGTTCAGGGGGACTGGGGTGAGAGCAATTGGAGGACAAATTGGGTGAGCCGGGATTTGGAGACCTGGATACTAGACTTGCAGGAGCCTATGGAGAGCATCCCTATAGTGCAATTTTCTCCACGGATCAAATCTTCAACATGCTGCCTGGGTCTTCCCCTCCAGCTGGATGAACCAGGCCCACTCCACACTAAAACTTGCTCCTTATTTTGGGGTATTCCTAATGCATGCCTGTGCACAGCAGTGTGATGGGTAAGCTCATTAGGGAGCTTGGTTTTGCTTCAGCAGTCACCTACTCAGCAAGGGAATTTTGGTCCTTCTGCTTTGGTTAACTGAGCCATCTCTAGCAAATACCTGATGCAGGGAGACTTGGCCCATCCAGTTTAAGATTTTTTTTTTTTTTTTACAAGCCCTAAAATGGGCTTTTTTTACAAGCCCGCCAGCCTGGTGTGGTTTGGGTTGGAAGACTGGCCAAATACATGTATCTCCATGTGGCTGCCAGCTGAAAAAAGAAACAGAACAGCTGGATTTTCTTTGGCCTACTTGAAGCCAAGCTTGAGCAGATCAGGGCCTGTGAAGGGATAAAGCAGCAAGCAGCACATACTGGTGTGGTGGGATTACAGATCCTCTTGCTTGCACCAGAAAGCCTGGGCAGTTGTGATTTGGGTGGCACACGACCAGGTCCCCGGTTCCCCACGCTGGCCAGCTGTGCCTCCTTTAGAGGCACAAAGTGACCTTCGCATCAGCTCTGCTGAGGGACAGCACATATTTTGCACAGATTTTCTGTGGGTGAGATGCTGATGTTCGTTCTCTTTCTGGTTCCTGTGTAATCTTGGCCAAATCACTTCACCCCCTGAGCCTGTTTTCCATTTATAGTTGGGACTAGCAGTACTTCCCTTTCCTATTCTGACTGAAAACAGGCTCAGAATAAAAGTTACTCTTATTTTGCATATAAACTGTAGGCATTTTGCATGCAGTCCCTGGCACAGTCAGGCCTTATCTTACACAAGATGTCTGATGTATCAGATTATAAGTGATAAATACCCATAACCACAAGGACATATTTCCTTGAAGTCTGTGTGCATACTGATGTAGGTAACAGGGCTGCTCAACACTCTCCAAAAGTTCATTACAATGGGTTTCCAGTGGCTTCCAAATTTTTTCTTCTCTGTTTCACTGCACAGCATGCACTGCATGGGGCATCAAGCATGAAAAACATGTAGCCTAAACTGAATAACCTTATTTCTGCAGATTTCATGTGATTAGGAGATGCCATACTTCCAATTCAGGAGTAAATGAGAGAGTCTGTTTTTCTTTGTAAGTGTATTGTGAGCTTTATTGTTTAATATTAAAGCTGCGTTGGGAAAAGTGGCCCATAAATGGCTAATAAAAGCAGCGTTTACAGCTTGTAAAGTGCATCAGGACTTTACCCTGGTTTGCCTAGGGAGATTTATATATGTATTCACTGTCTGGGGTTTAAGAAGTGCCTTTTTTTCTTTTTGGTCCCATTAAAAATGATGATGTGGACAAGTATCTTTGCTGATTAAGTCTGTTGGGTCATGCCAGGAGGAGGAAGAAGAGCTCACCAGCACTGCTCCTTCCTTAGCATCGGGGTAAGGATGCAGTGCAGCTAAGAGAAGCGCTGCGCAGGGCTTGCTGCTGGTTGCGACGTTGCAGAGTGGGCTCTGCAGCCATGCTGTCCCCCCGCTGCTGCACAGCACAGGTAACTCAGTGATGATCTACCTAACACCTGGGAAGCCCTGAGGGTAAAATGAACTGCTCGTTGTACTCCTGCGAGCATGCACAGCGGAAATACCAGCTTTTCCCATGGATCTTCCCATTGCCTCCACCTCCCTCTATTCTGTCTCTAGTGACTTTTTGCTTTTTCCCTGCTCATTTTCTTCCTCTTTGAAGGAGTTAAGGGAAAAAGGCTGAGCCTGCAGTCTGTTTTTTATCTGGTGATAATACTGGAGCTGCAGTTATTTGTTTCAATCACCTTCTGTAACTGCAGACAATTCTAACTAGAAAACTAGATAAAAACATGGGTCCTTTCTACTGACCAATGGTACCTGTGAAATATTACTCTTGATTTCTTTCTAACCTCAGAGAAAGGGCTAAACTTGTAGGTAGCTTAGATTTTGGACCTAGTGGTTCAAAATTCTTAGGGCAAACCTGGCTCAAGTTTGGAGTTCAAAGATTTGTGAAACATATCTGGTCAGGAGTTCTCATAAAAGGGTCTCTGGATGTAGAAAATGTAAGCAATGTTTACTGCAGTAAGAAGTGACTTGCTGACAAGCTGTTCTCAAGATATGTGGACATAAACAGCTTTTCTATCTGCTGAAAAAAAACCCACATGAAGATATTCAGTGGTTGGAAGCAGAAGCTAAACACAATCAAGTCCCTGAAACTGCTTGCCTGTTAGACAGTGGCTTCTCTGTCAAAGATAATGATGTCTGTCCCTGCTCCCAAACATGCACGCACATGCATGCTTGAAGTCAACCCGAAGCTGGGGGGAGAGGTCATTGCTGAGGATCTTTGGTTTGTTTTCACACAGGACTTTACAGACTTTTGTAACCATCAAAAACCCTTCAGTGTAAAATTCTCAAGCACTTGTGTACTGTGACTTGGGGCTTTGATGAGTTTGGACTACTCTGGACATTTGCAGCTTTTAATTTCTCCATTCTCGATCTCTGATAAAGACCTGCAGAACGCTCATTGCAAGTGAAGCAATGGGGAAGGAATTGCCCATGCAGATATGTTTGTAGCAGGAGAGTTTTCTAATTAAATGGTGGGGTGTGATGTTCTACCCCAGATTGCTACCAAGCCTGTTATATTTAGCAGCATGTAAAGCTGTCATATACTGTCATACTTGGAACTAACGCATGCTCTTTAATTACAAAATCTGCCTTAAGGTTTCTGTTTGTTCTGTTGCCTCTAAGATGTACATAAAGCTGTGCAGGTCCAAGCACACAGCCTAAGCACATATGCTGCTAGCTAATAAGAGGTGGCCCTGTCCACTGTCTTTGCCCTCATAACAGTTCATTATATTGTCCAGCATTTTTTGAGCTAGAGTAAGTGAGATTTATAGGTTGCCTGGGGATAATAATTTCAAGAAGAAAGATCAATGATATGCAAGTCAGTGGAAAGAGCAGCAAGTTCCAATACCTGCCTTGTTAGAAGGCATCAAACATCTTCATAAACTATTTAAAGGTAGAAATGATCATTAACCTTTGCTGTAGCCAATTACATTCAGAACGGTCAATGCCATTTAACACGAGTTAGGGTGTGCAGGAACGTGGGTGTGTTAATGCTTTGAAGTCATTTTCACACTGTCTTGGAGGTGTTGGACAAGCAAGCTGAAGAAAACATCGGTTCCTTGCTCATCTCAAACAAGATCTCTGGCCTTGTTTTGAGTTACACTGCAATTGTATCGCTTTACATCCACTTCAAAAGAACAGCCATGGATTCTTTTTCTAACTCCCTTACTTAATTATTACTATTTTTAATATGGTGTGAAAGCATTTCATTTTTCCTATGGGAGAATTCGTGACCCAGATTCTTCCTTACAGAGGTGGGAGATGAGCGGCTTGTTCAGGCTTGGCTTTTTTTCTTTTTTTTGAAACCACCTTCAGAGCTGACGTCACCGCCCCTGTTTGAGACATTTGCAGCTCTACAACAATACATCCCTCAGCTGCTTTTGCTTTAAGCAGTTGTAGCACTTGCTGCTGCATTTTGAGCATGATCTGTTGTTGACAATCTCAATCCCGCCTCTTCTCCTCCTGGCCTCTCTGATGCTGAATCAATGACATTTTTCCTAAGCTGCCTGCATTTGGTGTTTTACTGCCGACTGCATGTGGCCCTCTCACTTTAATTACTTCTGCTGTGTCTAGCAGTATATGCTCTATAATGTTTCAAAGACTGCTTGCAATTAAAATAAAAAATAAGTAATACATTACAGGTTACAACCCAGTCAGTCGCCATGTATTGTAATTTATGCAGCTTTAAACACTGAGCTTTCCAGGTGGCTTATAGCCTACATAATAATAACGAAACCCTGAGACAGAGAGGAAAAGCGAGGGAGGAATATTGTCTTTCTGGGTTCCTGAAAGGCATCATTTCGTGATGGTTCCTTTATTTTTTCCAATTCCTTTGCTCTTGAAAGAAAATGTCAACATACTCAATTTTTCATCTCCTGGTTTCCAGGGGACTAAATGTCATCAGTCTCCTTGTTGAGGAAGGGCTGTGGTTCCACTGAGTGATTTCAACTGATGTTTGGGGCACTTTAGCACATTTTAGGCATTATAAAGTTTTGTAACCGTTTTAATGGGCTTTAGACCAGGTTGGGAGGGACTAATCAGATACAGTTTTGAGTATTCTGGCTTCAGATCAACAAAACACTTAAGCATGCACTTAATTTTAAGCACTGCAATAGTTCTGCCCACGAAAAACAGGGACAAAATGTCGTCCAGCCATCCTGCTGAGTAATCCTAACAATTATTTCTCGTTCTTCTTTTTTAATCAGCCCTTCTTTCCCCCTTACAAACTCTTTTAGGCAGTCTCAAAGACAGAACACAGAAAAGCTAAAATGATACAGCTCATGCAGGGAAGCACAAGCAACATGGGGAATTTTTGTTTAGAAATTCAAGCAGCAGATTTCCGTTATTATAAATACTGGCTGAATTCACTTGTGAAAATATCCAACATTTAATTTACATTTAAAGTGACAAATTAAAACCTGAAATTCCCCGTTCTGTTCTCTGAGGGGAATATAACATGATAAGCTTTGAAAAATGCCTCGGCTCTGCCCCAGTGGCACCACAAGTCTGGTTGTGCTGCAGCCTTGATGTTTACCCTGAATGTGACGGAGCTTTTAGCAGCACATGGAAACAACTTGACCCAAATACTCAGAGGTGTTTGGGTGCCTAAATATCATTTCAGTTATGTGCTTTTAAGCATCTGGTCCCTAGATCCTGGGAACTGGGCTAAAATACAGCCACTCTTTGCATGAAGATCAGAAAAGTGACTTGTATCAGTAAGGGAAAGAAATATTTGTCATTCCCATATGGTGTAACGCTGTATGAGTGGCTGCATTTAGTTTAGGCTAAAAGTCAGGCAGGACCTGTCTGCAGCAGTGGCCGGTTGTTCAAAGGAAGAGCACACAAACAGGATGTGTACAGAGCAACCCTTCCCAGCTTCACCCTCCCTGCTTGCAGGAAGGAGGGATTTGAGCACATCCTGAACTGGAGGTTGTTTCTGTATCTTTGCATTTGTACCCCTGATAATGCTGCTTTTGTAAAGCTGATCCATACCTTTCATCATCCTTGCAGACTTTCTTGGTGTCTTTTCCAGTTCCATTATCTCTTTTTTTTGAATTGGGAAGGTCATAGTGGCACAGGGTATTCAAGACAGTCATGAGTGGTAACATCTGAATTTTGTGGTAGCTGAAGGAAAGAGGTATGTCTGTTAAGCAAAGAAACTCATGTAAGAAACTCAGCAACTCATCTCTGCATCTGGTGTGCTATGTGTTGGCACTTCACTTGTGTGGACATCTGTCATGGTTTCGGTTTCATCCCAGCCAGTAACAAAGCACCACGCAGCTGCTCACTCACCCCCCACCCCCTGGCCACGTTGGGATGAGGAGAAAATCCAAAGGCAGGCTCGTGGGTCGAGACAAGGACTGGGAGGGATCACTCCCCACTTATGGTCACAGGCAAAAGACAGGCTCAACTTGGGGAAGAAACAAAATCCATTTAATTGACTCCCAATCAAATCAAAACCAAGGATATTTATTAGGAAGGAAAAGCAACCCTCAGAACACCTCCCCCCACCCCTCCCGCCTTCCCGGCTCAGTTCCACTCCCGATGCTTTCTACCTCCTCCCCCCGGCGGCGCAGGGGAACAGGGGATGGGGGTTGAGTCAGCTCGCCACACATCGTCTCTGCCGCTCCTTTCCTCAGGGGGAGATTCCTCACTCGTCCCCTGCTCCACTGTGGGGTCCCTCCCACAGGAGACAGTCCTTCACCAACTTCTCCAATGTTGTTCCTTTCCGCGGGCTGCAGTTCCTCCCGAACTTCCCTGGCGCGGGTCCTTTCCGCGGGCTGCTCTCCAGTCACACACTGCTCCAGCGTGGGCTTTCCCATGGAGTCACGGCCATCTTGGGGGGCCTCCGCTCCCCCACTCCCCTCCATGGGCTGCAGGGGGACAGCCTGCCGTCTCACCACGGGCTGCAGGGCCATCAGCCTCCTCAGGCGCCCCCTCCTCCCCCTCCTTCTTCACTGACCTCGGTATCTGCAGAGGGGTTCCTCTCACATTCCAATCCCACTACCCACTACAGAGAGGTTCCCCTTCTTCAATCCGTTCTCCTAGAGGTGCTACCACCGTCACTGATGGGCTCAGCTTGGGCCAGAGGTGGGTCTGACTTGGAGCCAGGGGAGCTTCCAGCAGCTTCTTACAGGAGACACCTCTGCAGCCCCCTCCCCTGCTACCAAAGAAAACCGTGCCACACAAACCCATAACATCTCAGATTGGGTTGTAGAAATTTCCCTGGTCCACTGACTGTTTGGTCCACACTTTTGGTTCATTGCTACCGTTACTACTAACCCCCTGATTATTGCGACCTCAGAGAATACTCTCATGCTGTGGTTGAAAAATAGCCAAAACATGGGTAACGCTTATAACTGCACTGGCCCACTTTTCAGCCTCAACTCATCTCTCCTTTCTCCTTGTTTGTCTTACAGTCTGCTGTGTGGAGGCACATGAGAATACCCCATCATTGCTGTAGCAGTTCAGTTTTGACTATGGCAAGTTCAGGCACGGATAGGTGCCATTGTTCATTTGTTATAACGGCAAACAGCATCAGCCCAGCTGACACTCTCATCCATGAGCGCTTTCCTCTGTAGAAATTCACTTAATCTTTTCTGACACTCTTTTGGTGTTTAAACAAAAAAATACTGGCTTATTCCCATTCCCAGACTCTGTGATGTAGAGACCTGGAGAATAAAGCGTTGATGAACTCCTTTGTTTTAAATGATTGCAGTAGAACGTAACAGACAGTAGTTTTAACTAGGCTAAATGAAGCCCAAGTTTTCTGAGTGATACTGATGTCTTTTTTAAAGAGACATCGATAGCAGTTACTTGCTGCCCTCCAAGGCAAGCCAGACTGAACTGCTCAGAAGAGCAGAAAACACCAGTGCTCTCTGTGTTGAACTAAAATCTGTCTTTTTGGGCTGAGCGCCTTCTCCAGATCCTTGGCCCACTGAATTCAGTATCAAATCTTCCCATGACATGGGATGGGATGTCCTGAACATCACCTAGAGCAGGAGGAGTAGAGAAACCTCAGCACTGCAGTGTTGGGACCATTATGGGTCAGATGAACCTGAGAAGGCAGACAACCTCTACCATTTCCAAACACAGAGCACAGATACAATTGCAGGCCTCAATATAGCTGCTTTCCCTGTATTCCTCAAACAGACAGTTTGAAAAAGCTCAGCAGAAATCATGCCATATGCCAAATGTCACAAGCCATGCAGAGTTAACTCCCAGGCTGAGGATCCCCAGATTCCCCTGTGAACCAGGGAGGCACAAGCTCTGTGTCTGCCCAGCCCTGTGCTTGGAGATTACCATTTCTCAGGGCAATAGTATCAGCAAGAGGCAGCTTGACAGTGTGTCCCAGGAGTGCAAACCCTTGCCTCTCATGCTGCATGGCAGACTTTAGAGCAAAAGAAGGTGGATAGGAACTGTACCAGCTATCTGATGACCTTTATGTTAAACTGTGTTCACATTCACAACCCACAGACTCAGACTAAGTGAACCAAGTGCTCCTCCTCAGGGCCTGTATGTTGTGCCACACTCCGGCTGCAGCCATCTTGAAAAGTAAATATGGTTTTGGTTTGTTTTGCTCTGTTTCATTCCTGATGATACTAAATGCCAGCACTAGGTACAGGGAGTCCTGCACGGAGAAGCCAACAGCTAACGCTGAAGGAAGGATTCTGGAGGTAGCATGTTCACAAAAAGATGGTTAATAACATTTTGCAGAAAAAAAGAACTTTTCTAGTACACAGTGCCCAGCATGGAAGTGATTTTCCAGAGCAGGCAGGGTGGGAAGAATATAGAATCATAGAATCATTTAGGTTGGAAAAGACCTTTAAGATCATCGAGACCAACCATCAACCATGCCCACTAAACCATGTCCTGAAGTGCCCTGCCTACATACTTTTTGAATACCTCCAGGGATGGTGACTCCACCGCTTCCCTGGGCAGCCTGGTCCAATATCTGACAACTCTTTCAGTAAAGAAATTTTTCCTAATATCCAATCTAAACCTCCCCTGCTGCAACTTGAGGCCATTGCCTCTCATCCTATCACCAGCCACCTGACAGAAGAGACCAACACCCACCTCACTACAACCTCCTTTCAGGTAGTTGTAGAGAGCGATAAGGTCTCCCCTCAGCCTCCTTTTCTCCAGGCTAAACAACCCCAGTTCCCTCAGCCGCTCCTCACAAGACTTGTGCTCCAGGCCCCTCACCAGCTTCACTGCCCTTCTCTGGACACGGTCCAGCGCCTCAATGTCTTTCCCATAGTGAGGGGCCCAAAACTGAACACAGTATTTGAGGTGCGGTCTCACCAGTGCCGAGTACAGGGGGACGATCGCTTCCCTGCTTCTGCTGGCCACACTGTTTCTGATACAGGCCGGGATGCCGTTGGCCTTCTTGGCCACCTGGGCACACTGCTGGCTCATATGTAACTGGCTGTCAACCAGCACCCCCAGGTCCTTTTCTGCCAGGCAGCTTTCCAGCCACTCTTCCCCAAGCCTGTGGCGCTGCATGGGGTTGTTGTCACCCAAGTGCAGGACCCGGCACTTGGCCTTGTTGAACCTCATACAATTGGCCTCGGCCCAACGATCCAGCCTGTCCAGATCCCTCTGTAAGGGCCCTCCTACCCTGGAGCCTTGAGTAGCAGTGGTATAGAGGAGGGCGTTTCAGCTCTCATTCTGCATGCAGGAGAATTTCTTGATTCAGTAACAGAGAGCAATGTAGAGGTTGTTTCCCAATATAATGGAGCTTGACACAGCTGTGGGGAAGGGATAGCATTTCAGAAGGTGCACCTTGCTGCTAGCAGCAAGAGAGGAAAGCACTGCAGGCCACTGAAGACGTGAGGCTGTCCAAAGTGGGTTAGGACCAGCATGGCTCAGAGACTTTCTGTACTGCTGCTCCTGCCAGAATCAGTGGTAAAAGACCCATTGATTGGAGGTGGGAGAGAATCAGACAGATGCTGAGGCCTTTTGAAAACCCCATCAATTCTCTCAGGACTCTTCCAGCATTGCTTTGTCAAGGGTTTCTATTTGCTCCCTGTTTCTCCTTGTGCTACCATAAGCAGTCATTGTGGGGCAGGTCTTTCAACAAACCCTGCAGTCTGTACTGCAACTTTTCAGAAGGAGCCCATGGGCTGTAGGCATCTCACGAGCCCTTTTTCACCCCCTGATCTTCCTGTGCTCTCTACTCAGCCCTTCATTCTGTGTCCTCCCCAGGGCTTGCCTTGCTCCCACCACAATGCAGGAAGCCGTGAGGTGGCAAAGTCACAGCAGGGACATTGACCTTACACACATGGTACACATCCACACAACGCCCAACGCCCTGTTCTCATCCCTCTTGAAAGTACAAGGGACACATGCTGGGACAACCCCCTCAGCAGCACAGTTGGTTTCTGATCTGAGGAAAGGGAGATGATATTTTTACATGAGAAACGCAAAGAAAAGATGTTAGAAACAACCACAAACACCAAAAGCTGCTACCTCCCAAAGGAGCAAGATCCTCAAGCCCCCAGTCCTGGGATGGTTTACCTGCCTGTTGCAGGTGCTCTCTCTTCAGGCTGAGCACTTGTTGCACTGACTCGCTCCCGCAGACCCAGCAAATCTCCCACACACAGTGATTAATTAATACTCATGGTGCCTACTCAATACAAGACATCTAAAGCTCCTGAAAGAAGGATGTTTCGATGGCGGTATCCATTTATAAACCCCTTGCAGCAGAGCTGGAGGGAGGCTTCCCGGCAGGGGAGGCTGCAGATGCCGGGCTCTGCCAAGGGAGGAGAGGCAGCAGCCAAGCCAGCAGCGAGCTGCAGGGCTGAGTGTTATCCAGCTGGGTGACTATTTTTAAAATCCAAGTTGGTGATTCAGATTAGCGTCCTAGGGCTTTATCTCTGCTGAAGGATTTCCCCTGCATGAAAAAGGAGCCTGGGTTTTCTCTGCAATACAAAGAATTGCCTGCTTGTAGAGCAAGGATGCGTTTGTTTAAGAAGGAGGTTGGTGTCCTGGAAGGGAGCGGTTAAGTGAGGAAGGTGTGTAGGTAAAAAAGAGCAAGTGGTACCCACACCACTGCCGACCAACCTGTGTAATACCTACTATTTCAGCCCTGGTTCAAAGAGGAATGATTATCCAGCACACTTTTTATTTTTTAGGCAAGGTGGGGGGCCTGGATTCAACCTCACAAGAGCCCTTCTGCACTGTGGGGGTTACAGAAGTGCTCAAGGGAAACTGCGATATGTTAAAGCAGTTTTGCAGGCTGCTGAAAACTTGCTGGGCTCTGCAAGGTCCTGATGCATCCCCAGAGGGGCTGCAAGGTGCAGAGCAGGATCTTGTTCCTGGCCTGGCTGTAGCACAGGCCGCAGGGGTTCCTGGTGGTCTCCACATGCTTTAGCAGTGCTGCCTGGCAGCAGACCCACTTGAATTAGCTATTATAGAAACCGCTGCCGTATTGGTACAAGATATTATTAGCCTGCACAAGCCTTGTTGCAGTGCATATGTAGATGCTACAAAATGCTGGGATAAAGCTGTGTTAATCAGGGATATTCAGGGAGCTAACACATCCCTCCTAGCGCAGGCGGTGATGTTGGATGTGTTACCCTCTGAGGTTCATAGAATAGCAGCAGTAGCAACGTGCTGTTCCTGCTTTGCTGAAAGGCTGTAGATTTAATTTCTGCTGCTAAGTAGTGCTATTTGCAAACCCATGGAGGGTACAGAGCAGATTTCTAGGACATGGGCTTGTATATATTCATCCTTTTCATCCGGCGCTCTTGACCTTGGGGTATAATGTATTCTTGTGTACCTTTGTACAGTACCCTTTGCTAGACAAGTGAGGAGAGTAGATGAGCCAAAGGTTGTGGTACTGATCTGGATTTTGGAGACACGGATTTAATTCCCTATCCTTACACAGACTTCTTGTGACAAAATCTCGCATAATAAAAACCTTCAGGAAGTGAGGTTCAGCAAGAATGACACAGAAACTGCAAAAAAAAAAGCATTTGCAAAAGGTACAAAACATCCTAAGGCTCTTGGTTGTTTAACTTCAAGTGTTGTGTCTTGCCTAGAGGTCTGCAGAGCTTGTGTGTGTGTGTGTGTGTGTGTGTATGCTTGGCCTTCTGGTCTGTTCAGCTGCAAACAGTCTGAATAATGAAGCTGGATGTTTTTGGCAATGAAAAAGCAATGGTTGTGACTGCAAATTAATAAAAGACGGGGAAGTTAGAACATAAAAGGCTGTTTTTCAAGCACTGGCTGCCAGAATCTCTTCACAGGGCAAAGGTGGGGCAGGCAGGGCAGCGGCGAGGTCAGGTTAAATCCTCCTGACATGTCTCTGTTCCTGTCCCATTGCAGAAGAGTTCACATGACAGCTGCACCCAGGGAATAGTGGGAACCTCGAGCAGATACATCCTGGTGATCCATTTATTAATTAATTTCCCCAAATTCTAGAGATACTTAAAAAGAATTTCCTAACATGGCTGTTATCATTTCTACAGGCAGCCAGCTTTAACTTAATTTTCAAGGATGATCTCCTGTTCAGAGGTAGCAGAAGGATTATTTTAAAATGGCATATGCAGGCGGCAGACTGAATGCATTTGTTGCAAGTCCAGTGCAGAAGCCAGCAGAGCCAGGGTGAACTGGACTCTTTTTCGCTATCCCTGAAGACGAACAAAGGGCTGAGTGAGCCAAAAAGACTGAAGTTAATATTTGGGGAAGAGCAACATTTTTTTCCACAGGAGAAATCACCCACTCCAATTCTTCAGGTCCGTGCTCTCTGGAGAAGAGGATAGGCAGGACAGAGCAGGAGCATCCTTCAAATATCATTAGTTTCAATTAAAAGTATTTGCTTTCTTCATTGCCAAGGGTCCATCCAAGCCTGGCCGCCATACCAACACATGTGTGATCAGATCCAGCCACAGGAGGGGGACAAAGAAGCACGTGGTGAGAAAGTTTTATCATGTAAGAGATTTAATTTAACCTCCATCTACCAGGCAGTGGGACGTCTTTCCTGTAGGCAGTGGATCCGAGTCCATGCTTTGCAGTCCTGTGTTTCAGTCTTGCTATGCATACACAGCAGATCCTCAGGATAGGGACTATGCTGTCTTGTTTGCATAGGTCTTTAGATAATACTATAATTGCAGGAAACGAGGATGAATCATAATCCAATACACACAACAGAGAGTGGGAAATGTTTTGAGAGGAAATTTTTTACCAGCGGGAGATGTCTGCCCTGCCCTTGGCACTGGCAGGCAGGGAGGGCTCCCGTGTCAGGTTATCTGTCTGAGCCTCCCCACTTCCAGCTCAATGTGAGCTGCGGCTGCTCCTAACCCTAAGCGAGGGCAGGACGTTGGTGGAGCAGTGCCATGACTGGTCCATCTCCACTGAATCTAACCGGCATTGACCAGTCTGGTGTGATGCCTACAGCAGCCCATCCATACGACCAGGGTTCCCAGAGGGAGACAGCGAATATTGCCCAGTCTGTAACATGTTAGTTGAAAGATGCCCATGACGTACATGAAATACACCTTTGCTCCATGGATATACAGCAGGCACAGTGTTGCTGGCGGAAGGGAAGGCAGCCTCTTGCAGGGCTGCAGCCAGAGCAGCAGGCAGCTGGGTCTGGAGATGGAGCTAGCTTAGCAGTAGGGAGAGCAGGTGGCTGAGCAGCAGGGAGGAAGACTTGCCAACCACACACATCACTGGGATTCTGAAAGGAAACAATTTGTTTAACTAGTTTGCCAAATAATATCTATATTATGAATGCACCAAACATTGCTTATTCCTCCTCGCTAGAGAGTACTTGCTTCCAGGATGAACATGTTATTTTCTCCAGTTCATGGCTAGGGAAAGATTGGGAAGAGCTGCTGAAGCTCCAGTGGCTGCTTTGCCAGAAGCAAGCGGGCCTTTGCTGCGAGTCAGTGAAGGTGGAGGGTGGGTTTGTGCTCCTGTATATCACCCCAGCTTTCCTTGGGGCCAAGTTTGCTCAGCGTGTCTGTGAGTCTTCATTCATTTTCTCTCAGCTTCGACTTTCTATGGTTGTCCCCATTTTGGGGAGCTCCAGGCTGCATGGCAAACACCTGGGGAAGTGCTGCTTCCCAGCTGGTCCCTGTGGCTACCACTCGAGCCTGATGTTCTCCTAAAAGGCCTCAAGGATGGATTTTCAAGTGCTCACAACCAACATCTAAGGCCAGCTTTTTAAAAGAGTCAGTTAGGGTCCTAAACTACCAAAATTCCGTGGTTTTTGTCTGGAGCCATTCAATATAGGTCATGTCCAGGCTCAGATCTATGTATCTAATATTAATTAGTGTGCGTGTCAGGCGAGTGGTTTGAACTGTGGCCTCAGTACATCAGAGGAGCAGTGAACTTCTAGAAGACCACAGAGGAAGGGTGACAGTAGGTGTGCAAAGGTGTGCAAGCGCTGTGAAGCTGTGGTAATTCAGTATCAAAACCTTGAACTACAGTAACTGAGCATCTGCACTCCAAATCCGTTATAAAACTGAAAAGTGAACTGTCCAAAACCCGATAATGTTCAAGCTGCAACTGACTTCTCTGATTTTCCCTGAGTGACAGGGTTTAAAAGGAAAATTGATGAGGAGATGGATGTGCCATATGAGGTACAAGGGTATTAGTGTGACTCTAGAAAAACATTCATAGCAGCGTAAGAAAAATAAACACAGTGGAAAAGTATTTATGGATCTACACTGACTTAAACAGTCACCAAAACAATTTCCTTTTCTGTCTCCCACAGGAAAAAAATAAAACTAGGAAACATAATAAAAACAGAAACTTCAGCAGTGTCTCTTTCCTGGCATTTACAAGCTCTCTGGAGCTTGAAAAACATTGGATGCACCTGAATATAGACAGTGCCAAGCAAATGCATACTTACTAATCTTTGCAGGAACTGAGGTGCTTTCCCTGCTCTGTCAAAATGCATTTGGGGTCGGTGCTTTGCAGGTGAGCAGGATAGGAAGGCAGAGAGGGTTTGGAAGTGGCGTAACCAGGCAGGCAGCTTCCCCTCTTCTCCCAGTTGCCCTTTCCCATTGTGACTGCAGAGATATTTTCCTCTAGTGCTTCAGCTTCACTTAACTCTTCCTTTGATCAGTGTTTATAGTAATGGAGCTTGGTATAAGCTCTAATATCCCTAAATGCTGTAAATATATATCTATAAACACTAAAAAAAACATTCCCTATATAATAAACAGAGACCAGAACTGTGAATTAAGGCCCCAGACAAGGCAGATGCACAACAACAATTCTCAAGGACTTTGAAGTTAAAAGCCTTGCTGTGTAAATGTAAGAGCTTTTGTAAGTCAAACTAAAAGTCTCATTAACGCGAAACTTCCATGATCAGAAACCTGACTAGTTCAGAGAGAATCCCCAAGGACACTAGTATTTAGCACACTTTCTAATTAAAAGAAGAGAATTATGGTATAGCAGTTAAAATACGTTTTATACTTGTCTAGGAAATATTCAGTAGATTGTGTATGCAGAGATACACTGCCAGGGCTCTTTACAAATAGGACACAAGCAAACCAAGGTACAAACAGGCAGAAATGAGTACCTGAGAGCCTCCTGTGATTTTCTCTGTGTGTTGGGATGTTGTCACCTTGGGTAAGAAAGCAGGATCAAGCCTGATCTTTTTTGGGTGCTGCAGAAAGTCCACCTCTTGTGGATTGCCCTCCAGACCTGAACTGCAAGAAAACATTGCTTGGACACTACCAAGGTCCCACACGTAGAGCATGCCCACCTTCCTTTTGGGAAATTGTATTTCTTACCTCGTGCATGGTGTCTGAAGTGTCTCTGCCTATCGTCACTTCTGGCCTGCAGGCAAGGTGCTAGGAATGCCTGGGCTGGGCGAGCTGAAGTCTCTGCATCCCTTCCTGCTAAATAGAGGCTGGTAAAAATTATCAAATATTGATAACACCATCCCCTGGGCTTCAGTAAAACAGCAGTTGCGGTTTCTCGTCATTTGATGAGTTGATGCTCCTTCTCATACCACTGCTAGTGAACACTAGACCCAGACCACGATTCGTCCTGTGCACAGGGAGGTGTTAGGAAAGAGCTGTGTGTTTGTGGAAGCCGAGATTTGTCCAGTTCTGGGACATCTGTTATCTTCTGGTGACTTTGTGTTAACCAGAGCTAGGAGAACATTTCTGAACAAGAAATAACTGAACATTTAATAAAATCATTTCTTTATTGGGGGGCAGTGAGGAGAGGAATAAATTAAAACCATAGTCCATTTCAATATTTATTCTAATAAATGAGTTCTCTTAAAAACTGCTTTTGTTTCAGTTTCCTGCAGTTTTTGGAAGGTGAGAACTTCAACTAAAAATAAATATTTTACTTAATGCCAAAGGAATTATGCATTCAAAATGCCATGGATTTTTTAAAAAATGGATTTAAAAAAATATTTGTCCAACATAATAAAAAAAAAAATTTCGTTTTGTTACTGAATGAAAACCCATGCCCATTTTCACATGTGCCAGCAAACTGAAACAACATTTATTGCATGGTTCTGATGTCAGGACCGGTGACCTGGCTAAATTCCTGTTTGAGAGCTCATCTGAATTCAAAAGCAAAGCTCCCTGTGAGTCCATTAGGCTAAATATTCTGCTTTTTTAAGTTAAATATTTTGCTTTTTGTCACTCTATGCTGTTTCCTTTGGGCATGATGGTCTGTCTCTCTTTCTGCCCTAAGCTTTTTTATACTCTTTTCCTTCTTAATACTCACTGCGCCCTGCTTGAGACCAGCCTATGTAGGTGGGTGGTGAACTCATAGGTAGATGTAGGCTTTTGTCAAAAGAGGAATCTTGAAGTCTGGCTGTGGAACCTGTTTGTCTCCCCTCAGTAGTGTACAAGGGAGATGTACTCACTTATGTGCTAGTATATAAGCGTGATGCTCTGAGGTGCTGCTCTGACTTACTGTCATACCACTAAGAAATGCCACGATAACCACGTATGTAAAGGACCAGAGTTATGCAGGGCCTCTTTATAGCTCTTGAAAACTGAATGCTCATCAATGCAGCTATATGGAAACAGGGCTGTCAGGAATATCAAGTGCAATTTTGGGTTTTAGGATGAATTGAAAAGCCTAAGGTTAATGTAAATGTGTTTCAAGAATGCTTTGTGTTCAGAGCCAAGTCCTGAAGTTCTCCCTTCCCCAGGCAAAGACTTGCTGGCTCCAGCCACAGCTGAGCCTGTATCTTTGCTCGGTCAAACCTTGAGAGGTAAGTCAATTGAAACTCATTTAAGTTTTGCAGGTATGTAGCCTTGAGTGGATTGTCAGTACACCCAGGATTACAAATATTCATGCTTGCTTCATTTTCCTTATGCTAATATAGCACCCATTTTGGGAAAAAGGAGGTTAAATATTTCATTAACCCTTAAATAAGGATTATCACATTCATTTGAAACATGGTGTTTTCAGGAAAAAAATTATCCAAAGCACTGAGATGAATAGGAAAAGGGGAGGGTGGGCAGAGACAAAACTTCAGTATCTAGAAAAGAAATGAGTTCAGGTGGCTTTAGTTGAAAAGGCTAATTAAAAAGTGGAAAAGCAGGTGAAGCCAATAGGATACAGGAGCGTAAGCAGGGGATGTTCTTGGAATGAAGGGTTAGCTGGGCACTGGGTGCTCACTGCCTTCATAACTTGGCTGCTTCTGCAGCCTCAGATGCCTTGTCCAAGCTCCTGTATCGCTCTGTACTGAATAATCATGGCAAGTAGAATTATGTAAAAGAGGTTTTCATTATTCTTTTAGTGATAGCAGTATTATTATTTTAATGAGCAGTTTATTCATGTTTATTACTGCTCTGTTTTATTAGCCTGTTCTACTATTTGTTTAAGGAACTGTCTTGTGAGCTGTAAGAGAGAAGTGAATTTTGCTAAATCCGACTGACTTCAGTTTACCCTGGTGGGAGTCAAAAAACAATTGACTGGTTTTATGATCTCGGTGAAATTGGCACAAATATTGCTTTTTGAAAATGTAGAAGCTGCCTACATGGTATGAAAGGTGTTTCTGTCATGTATTCCCCTTGAATTTGGCAGAAAACAGGTTTTTATGCTATCAGTTTGACTGGGTCTCTTAATGAACAGCTGTTCCTCATTGGCAGCCACCAGTTTCTTGTGGATTATTTCTGAAACAGCAAGAGACAGCAGCAATCGTTTCTGTTACCCTTGACTAAAGGCTGCCTGTCAAAATGTTTCTTCAGTCTCTTGTAGTGAGGATTAGGATATTTTTCCCAGCTCATGAGAAGTTAGGCGATTTCAAAGGATTTCCCAGCCTGCTTCAGGATTCCTCCCAAAAATCTGGTCTGTGAATTTTGTGAATGAAGAAAAGAAATGTCATTCAGATCAGATCAACAGAAAGCTTTTCTTGAGGTGAGCCAAAGTATTTTATCTTACCTTTGACATCCTTTAAATGGCTTCTTTTTTGGTGTAAAATGAAGACAATTTTTTTAAAATGTTATTTCAAAGCAGAAAGTTAAAAATCTGAAAGTTTCATTTTGAGAATGTGGAATTAAGATGCTTCCAGAACTTTGAAAATGTTTCAGGCATATTAAGTGAAATATTTATCAGACTAGACCTTTCTAGGGCTAGCTTTGCATGAATGGCAGCCTACAAGCAGATTTAATTTAAAACTGTTTTTTTAATGGTAGCAATGCAACAGTAGTGCTATTTTGGGAAGTTCCCCTCTGTGAGAGCTGCTGCTGAAATTAGTGGCTTCTGATGTCTGCCATGTGGCAGAGCTTTTAATATAGGTAACCCTGAGTCAAGTTTGGAGACTGATGTCCCATTTAGTTTCTCACCAGTGAACTGTTGCAACTTGCCATTTTCTCCTTCCACTCTGGATGTTCTTAATCCAGCTTAGTAGTTGCAGTGAGAAGGAAGGAGTTAAACAGACTTCACAAGACTGGGTGAAATATAAACACAAGAGACACTCCTTTACTTCAGGCTCACATGGTAGGTAGGGAGGAAGGCGAGTGCACATCTGGATCAAACCAGAAGCTTCCCAGGCATTTCTTGGGGTAAATAATGACAGGTTTTTAGCAGCATTTCCATCTCTTCTACCTGATGCTGAGGAAGGTGTTTATACCATACCTATTTGGTGCTGTCAGGGATTCATCAGCTGGAATCCTCCCCACCCTGGGTAACATTCTAGGAGGCATCAGTGCTGTTTGGGAAGTTGAGGCTCCTGTTACAGGTTACATCTGTTCTTCATTTGGCCCCTTCCAAGCTCCTGAATGCCTTCAGCAGCCAGGATCATCTTCAGCCTCGTCCTCAAATCTCTTTCTCCTTTGTTTTTCCCCAGAATATTCTCCATCTGGCTAAGACAGTTTTCTTTCTGCTAGCATTTTCACAATATATGTGAAAACTACAACATAATTAAATAAACTAGTGTGGAAACCCCCAAAAGAACAATTATCTTTTCTGTGAAATACTCCCGGCAGAAATCTTGGAAAACTTACATGTAATTAGTACAGCGAGACCCACTGCAGCATTAAATACAATGCATTAGGGCTCATAACGCTGACTTCTCTGGGATTCCAATTGACCAACGATAGTGAATTTGTGAGCGATGTGCAGACTGGCTGGTTTTATACATTTACACGCTGTTAGTCTAATGATTTTAAAAGCTATTTAAAGTTTACGCTATCCCAGTCTCCATTACGCTTGCTAGGCTGTTCTCCTTATCCAGTATGCCTCATCCTTTAAACAGGTTTTCTCTGCCATCTGTATTATCAGGGAGAAAGAATGGTCTTGGAGGTTAGAGCACCAGACCAAAACTTAGCAGAATTGGATTAATTGCATGGCTGAGCTATAGACTTCCAGTGGATGAATCACTTAGGGCCAGATAATCAAAGGTATGTGGGCCCCCAAAATGGCAAACAGGGTTATTCCAAAATACTTGCACATCCAACCCTCATTGATTCAAGTTGTCTTAGGTGCCTGAACACATCAAAAGTTGTCTGACAAGATAGAGGCCTGACCCAGGATATGATGAAGTCAACAGGAAGACAAAAGAAAATCAGTGGCTTTGTATTAGGTGCTTATTGAACACGGAGCCATCTCGTCTGTAAGCAAGGCTCAGGTGTGAACCCAGAAGCACTGCTTTAAAGCCTGGCACTATTAATGATGGAGGATGCTGAGCTGGCAGCTCTCTTACACTTCCTAAAGGGAAAGATTTGCCGAGAGGGATCGTAGCCCTAGAAGTTGTTAGTCCTCTAACAGCAGGTTGAGTTGTCTTTTGTTTTTCCAAATGCGTGTGTACATGCCTCCACTCTGAAGAAAAGTGGCCTAGAGGAATAATCCTATAGGTCTGATTCAGAGTGGCTAATAGGCCAAGTTACCAGGAGGATGTCTCCTGGAAAAAAAAAAAAAAATGCTGATAGAAAGGGAGATTTCATACTTAGATATTTGGAGTCCTTTTTATCATAAAAAAGGAAGAACAAGCCATGTATGACAGATATTAGGCGTGTTACTTAATTCACTACTGGAAAGTACCCAAGTGCTAGGATGAGAAGGGAGATGTATGAGAACTGATGTAAAAAAGAATATTAACGCTAGAATGTGAGCACTACTTTATCTTGAAAGCACCCCTAATAAATATTTTCAAAGGTAAAAGATGATGTGAATCCACGGGGTATTAAAATCTGGAGTGGGGGGGCTAGTCTGAAAACAGGTTTTGCAAGGAAGATGCTCCTCAGGGGCTGCTGTGAGGCTTGGGGTGTGCTGCTTTCCTTTCCTGCAGGTGAGCTGCCCAGCTGCAAGCAGAGCTGCAGCAGGGCTGGCACAAACTTTCCCAGCTGTCTGGCCCCCTCGGGCTCCTTTCCAGCTTCCCTGCACCGCAAAAGGATCCAGATTTGCTTCTTGTAACGAATGTTGAAAAACTCCTTATGGGAGAGCTCTTGGGTTCGGTTTGGGCTATTGCTGATTTCTGCCATCCCTTAGGCATTAATCCTATGGGAACAGCAGAGGAAATGGGGATTTGATACTTCAGTTTGTGTAAGGGCTGGTCCTAACCTAGATGGCTTGCCATTGCTAGAACATCCAGCAGGAGCAAAAATGGTGATGTATTCACTGTTGGGATAGGGTTTAGAAGCCCTTTGCTAGAAAAGCGTGTAATGACCTTTTAAAGGGAACTGAGTTACACCATGCACTGTCCTGTGACATGGTTTTACAATGGAGGAAACGGGAGGACCTGGGCAGTACGGCACAGACAGAGAGAAGTGAGAGCGCTGGGGAAACCTTGGTGTGGACAATCCCCACTGCTTAGCACAGCAACAAGGGCAGAGCCCAGGGCTACCACCACCACAGCTGCCTCCAGGCCTGCAAGGCTGAAAGAAGAGCAGTGGCAAAGCTGTGAGAAAGCTACAGCCAAATCTGGCATGAGCTGTGGCAGAGCACAGACCTGCAGGTAACACAGGGCTCAAGAGCTACTAGTCCTTCAGCTATGAAAGAAGACGCCTACCAGGAGGTATCACGGGAGGGGTTTTGTCGTTGGAAAGCCTAGAAGAGATGGGGAGCACTGCTGGCAGAAAAGTGAGGACTAATTAAAGAACTAATTACAGCACCGAAAAGTGGAGTTGGTGACAACAGTTAAACAGAGCCACATAACAGTATGCAGTAATTTAGTAGTGACATGTACCTTTTCAACCTGCTAACTATGAAGTGACAACATTGCAGGGCTACATTGAAGAAAATACCTAGTCCTACAAAGTAACAAGTGTATTTTGAGTGCTTGAGTTCCACCTCTGTCTCCTGTCTTTAACAGAGCGACCCCCCACCCCAAGACCTCCAACATCCACCAGTGGACAGATGAGATTACAGTGCTGTGGCTGCCAGATGCAACCTGGATGCCAACACCTGCTACACTTTGGGAGTAATTCTGTGTGTGGACAAGGCCTTTTGCACCGCTGCAGTGTTTCCAAGCAGGACAGCCCTAGCTAAGCCTCCGTGCGAACAGCTGAATTGTCTCCTGGGCTCTCTTTGGCCCTCTGATGTGTGAACACAGAGCGGCAGTGAGGATCCAGCTCTTCTAACTGATTAAAGTTGTGGATGAAAATACACATTGCTGCCCTTGAAGAAGTGTGATCAGAGGAGTCTGTGATAGGGGAGCATGGTATGAATGAAAGAAGAATGTGAAGGACTTTGAACATGTAAGAGAATGTGAACAGGGGTGATCCCAGAAGAGAAATTCTTCAGGGAATTAGAAGAAAAATAGATGTTAGGGAGGCAGGATTAAAACTTTTTGAAGTCAGATGGGGGAAGCTGGATCTTAGTTTTGATCATGAAAATGCCAAGAGGAGGGTGAGTAATCTGAAATCAAAGTACGGAAGGAAATCAAAACTGAACATTAAATAACCTGCAGATCTCTCCCTTGAAGAGATGAGATCCAAGGACCCAATAAAACAAGGTGAAGGGTTTTCTTAGATTCTTGCAGAGGGGTAGCCTCCACCTGGAAAAGGGTCCAAAATTCCCCCTGGTGTGGCAGAGATGAGGAGAGGGAGAGTGCTTGATGTGTCTGAGAGAGTCTCACTACAAGCCTTGAAGGAAGAACCAGCAGGTTAGCACCCCTATCCCCACCAGAGCAAAAGGGAGTTGTGAAGTAAACAGGGCTTTTGTTTTAATTTCCTACTAAGAATCATGTTTTCTCTCCTCTAAGTACCCAGTTCTGGCACTGTCCAAATGGCTGAACCTTTTCTCTTTCCACTGAAGCCCTCGGACAATGCCCCTGAGTCGGGCTGGCTGTGAGCCAGAGAAAAATCATGGCTTCTGCAGTGAGATCCCTGTTTAAGCTTCTGCTGAGCGCTGTACGTACGTGTGTGTGTGTGAAGTGTCCTGCCAAGTTGATGGGCTGGAGCTTCAGAATTAACAATGTTGACTCAAGCCTGAAGACTTTAAAAGAATTTATGTCAACAGATTTTAAAGTTCTTAAAATATACAGCTTGAGTAGCCTTAGGTTTCTCAGGCAGCTGCCAAATCAAACTGAATAATAAAATAAAACTGAATAATAAAGTGATCACACAGTGTAAGATCAAGACAGGGGCGAGTTAGAGGCACCTCCAGTAATTACTGGATTGGGAGCAGCCTCCTGACAAGCCTTGAGTTTCTGCTGACATGCTGAGAACCAAAACCAGCACAAAATTTCCCCAAATGAAAACAGCTTTTCCCTTGCCTCCTGGCTTACTCTGTTTACTCCTTTTGCTCTTTACTGTCAGCAAGACCTGGGTAGCAGAGGTGCCAGGTGGGGCAGATGAGCCCAGGATGAGATGTTGCTGGTCCAGAGCAAGAGTGGCAGGGTGGAGAAGAGGAGCTGAGAGCAACCCGGGGCCAGATGCATCCTATGGGAAGGGGGATGTCGAAGGAGGACCTGATGCCAGTGAGGATGATGCTGATAAAGACATGAACCTGGCACCAAAAAGCACCGATCTCTGCTTTTAGACTGCTGCCAACACCTAGGAGGTGTGTGCCCTCTTGCCCTCTCCCCAGGGGCTGCCAGTGCAAGTCTTACAGATGCCAGTGTCCCTGTAGCAGCCCAACCTGAGCCCAGCAGTGGATGGCTACCTTTGCCCTTGCTGCCCCAGTGTTTCCCATCCACCTTGCATGAAGCCAGATCACCTTCTGTCCTTTCTCCACTTTTTATTACTGGTTTTGCTTAAAAGCCAGCAAAAATCAATATTAAAGGCCTAGTAAGGGGTTTCAAAAAAAAAAAATTAAGTTGCCTTGAGATGCTCATTCTTCATGATTTGTATTGCAATAATGCTACAAAGCACTAAAACGCCCAAATAGGAAATTTCAGTTTGCTTTAAAGATACATATGTTTTGTTTGGGGGCCTAGAGGTTTTTGATGAAAAGATTTCATTTTTTGATAAAAACATTCTGGCAAAAATGAAGCTATTGAGAAAGGGGAACCAATTTTTATTCCTTTTTGTTGACATTTTTCATGAGATAAGATGTAATTCCTGAGAAGCTCTAACTCTGGTCCTTTTTCATTCTTAAAATGTTCCTTTCTCTCTAGGCTCTCGACATCTATTTCCCATTGTCCTTTCAGAGTGCCAGGGCAAATATATCTTTCTATTTTGGTATTGTCAAGAGGTAAGGTTTGTAGGGAAAGGTAATATCTTTTCTTAGAGCAGCTGATAGAACTGGGAAAAAAAGGGACTTATTTTTGGGCATAGAAGACCTGTCTGGCTCTTTTGTTTATAAATTACCCTTCTAGTCTCCTGAAGACCTTCCAGTCTCTACACTCAACTTTTAACTCTAGCATATGTACCCAAAAAGCACACTCATCATTTATCTTTACTGCTACTGCAATTTTCTCGTCACCTCTGCTTTCTTTCCTTCTTCAGCTACTTATTCTTCTCTGTTTTGCAATCTTCTCAAGTGGCATCTGTAGCTGATATTTTATTACTTGTGTATGCCTTTTTCTAATCCTCCATTATTTGGGGCATATCCTTTGTTATCTGTGTTAGTCTTTTCTGTGCCCTGGGGATATTTATCACTAATTGATTCACATAAATGGGAAGGTAAACATTCATTTCTCTTAGAATACACATTTTACTTGCAGCGGGACAGTCCCTAGAGCTTTTATTCTTTCTTTCTTTCTTTCCTTTGTGGTGTTATGTGTAGCTGGTTGGAGCGAAAATGAAATAAAGCACACCTCTGGTAAGGTCTGCAGTGCACTGAGCAGCATATTCAGGATTTGTGTTGCCACCTTTGACACTCACTGACCCCACTGGGAGATATAACAGTTTCCACAGAAGTCAGTGTTAGATGTACCTCCACCTCTCTGCGGGGGAAATATCCCCTGTAAGATCTTAAAAGGGACGGACAGACTGACTGAGGCTTGGGGAGGAGGAAGGCAATCAGTTCTGTTCGTTTCCATTAACAACCTGGATGATGGAATAGATAGTACGCTTATTAAATTTACAGATGGCACCAAGCTAGGAGGGACTGCAAATATATTGACAACAGGATGAGAATTCAAATGAGCTCAACAAATTGCAGAAATGGTTTGGGGAAAAAAAAAAAAAAAGAATTAAATTAGAGACAAGCGCAAGGCACAAAACTTGAGCTGGAATAATCAGTGAACAGCGGATGAGAAAGGGGCAGTGGTTCTGCAGAAAGGGAACTGATGAGTAGAGGAAAGTAAAGACTGGACCAGAAGTTCAGCAAGTCTCAGCATCATGTTGGTGGGAAGAAAAGGCAAATATAGGTAGGACATCAAGTAACAGGCTCCTTTTACAGGAAAAGTGAGGCAGGCTATGTATTAGATAGGCTTTTTGATGGAGAGCAGTGTTGAGGATGCTGAGGAAGAGCATGTCCCAGGGATGAGACATGCAGAGATGATACAGCTGTGGGGCAGGGGGATGAAGCAGCATCTCCTCAGGATCCTTGAGCCCTGTGGCCTCATGGGGGTGCTTCTTGCCCTTGAGCCCCACACTTCCACTACAGGAGACCTGAGGTGTGAAGATACCAATCGCACATTTAGGATCACACGGGAGCTGTGCACAGCCCGCTCTCTCCCCATGGCCCAGGAGGCAGTGACAGCTCCACAGTCTCCCCCTGCTCCTGGCGCTCTCTCTGCACTGCTGCCCAGGGTTGTGACCCTAGCTGAGATTTTGCTCTAGGATATGAGCATCAGTTTGTCTTGGTAATGTATGGAGCAGTCAGTAGGTAGACCAGGAAAGTAGGCTTTTCTATTTACTTTTTTCTCACTTCACTAGACATAACACTTCTGGTAAGAGGAGGATATGAGTTTAACTATGCTGTTGGCCTTGAGGCTTTAGGTATCAAGGAGAGATTATTTCAGAGATCAAACTGAATGCTGATTCAAGGGAGTAGCTCATCCCTTTGGAGTGCTCCAGAAGGAAAAGGGAACATTGTCAGTTCAATCTACTGTGGAATTTATAGTATTAATGATCTGAAGAACACTTTAGGGATTTCTGTCAGATGTCTATTTTAATTTAAACTCTTGGGTGTTTAACTACCCAAAATATTGAGTTCTAGTCATTATAAAAACTAATAACAGGCTTATTTTGCTGCTAATTCAGAAACTGAGGTTAATTATCTATAGTGAAGGGATATGGCACTAATCTAAAGTCTACCTGAATAAGACACTGTGGTTAATTGATTCCCCTGAAATGACAAAAGATTCCTTCAGAGGGAAAAGATGTTTAGTATTCTGGGCTTTCTTGAAGGTACTAGCTTTTGCTTCTCATTTAAGATTTTTTTTTTTTGTTTTATCAGCTGTACCTTATCCTTTTCTTACTGTTATTACTGGTTTATTTTTTATGAAAAAAAAAATTGGATGATTATGAATTTTCCAGGTGAGAGCCCATCTGCTGCATACCTTTGATACACAATACACCTTGTATACCAGGTGCTTACAACAATATATTACCCCATTGAAGCCTATGGGAATTGATGTCCAATCTACAGACGTGGGATTGCACCTATGAACTTGGCATCCATGTTTGATCCAGATACATGCGTGCTTCAGCAGAGCTGCATGCTTGTGGGTGAGCACAGTCAGGATTTGGCTCCGCTGACTTTTCCAAAATCACAGAGCACGTTAATCTCAGAGCTGAAATTGCTTCCTTGCTCTCTGTCCTGTGTTCTCTCTGCTCTGCCATTCCCTTTCTCAAGGGCTCTGAATCTGCCCACTCTCCCACTAGTTTATTTAATAAAAATTACTTTCTAAGCCAACTGCAAGCAGCTAAAAAAAATTAATTTAAACTTCCCCTAAAGCGTATTTGTCACTGTCCACTGTTGTAATTCATTACGTTGTATCCTAGCATACCCTGAACATGGCAGTGTCAGAACTCTGATGATGTAGTGCAGTCTCCATGTATAATATATCATGAGAACACTTTCAACTTGGATGATATATGAAGCCAGCCTGGGAGGATTTTGAAAATAGACCTAAATTTCGAGAATTTTTTTGTGTAACTTTGAGTGGTTGAAGGCTTCACCTGAAGCATTTACTGAATATCTAAATATTTTTTTTCCTTGCCAAGCAAGAGTTAGCAATGTCAATTAACCTACTGGGGCTTTGTAGGTTAGCTGACCAAATTGCAAGGCCGATGTGTGCATCACACCTATTTACCTAGCTTATTTTGCAATACTGCCTTGACCTGGTTGCATTTAAAACAAAATATTTAATGTGATTGCAGTCTAAATCGGACAACATGCCGTTCAGATGGGCTTGTGAGTGGTGGGATTATGTATGTAGGTGTGATGAGCATGGTTGTCTTTTACTGCATGGGATCAAACCCTCCCACCTGAATATTGTACTTCTGAGTAGAAGGCATTAGCCTTTCTAATAAAAAGAACTGTTTTGTAAAGAATGTGTTGGGTGGTGTAACTGGATGTAACTGAATGTTGAGAGGGCAGGAAAGCAAGAGCGAGCTGAGAACAAAAGCTGGAATGTGTAAACAAAGAACAGATAAATAGGAGGGCAAGAACAGCAGGAAGAGGGAGGAAGAAGTGGGAAAGAAAATGGGAACAACCATTGATCTTTGCTTATGGGCAAATTACCAGGGCAGGTCAGAACTTTCTCTTGAAATTGTTTTTCAGTGCAAACTTTAGAAAAATATAATGGAAACATGAGCAGCGAGCATCTACCTCCTCTTCCTCCCACTTCACATAAAAATGCAACTCCTCTCCTCTCTTTCCAAGTTTTCTGTTCTTTTTTGACAAAGAGGCCGGATACTCCAACCAGATCTCTTTTTACAGGAGTTTAGGTTTGACTGAGCTTGTGCAGCGGTGTAAGGTGAGCGTGAAATGGACTTTGCACTGCTGTGCTGTTCCTCATCAATAGGAAGCAATTCCTGGGCTTTTCAAAGCAACTACCTTCGATTGTTAGGGCTGTGGTAGAGAAAAAAATATCTGAGTGTGTGAGGGAGCATTTAAAGTGTTATGTAACAGTAGTAAACATTTAGCCCAACTCAATGTTCAAACTTAATTACCAGGAAAATGCTATACATTATGAAGATTTAAATCATTTAACAAGCCTTGTGTGAGTCTTAATGCTTTTTTATTACTGCCTTTTTCATATGCTTTTTATTTGACAGGACAAAAGCGATAGTTAGCATAGACTCCCAGCACAGGGCTCACCTCTTGTTTTGCACAGGACACAGTACACTTTTCATTAGGAGAAAAAGAGTGAAGTAGTTTGCTCTGTTGATCACTAAAGCTGGGGGGAAGGAAAGACAGAAGCCCCTTTGTAGCCAGCCTGTTTCTGTACAAACTTCAGCAGGGTTTGGAGTGGGGAGGATGCTCAGCACCCAAGGAACTGGCCCTAGTGTGGTAACTCCTGACATGCACCAAAGTTAGAAGTTGCTTGTGATGATTTATATTTAGATGTCATGCTACATCCACACCTGAAGAAACAGCTGCAGCATGAAAGAAATGGGAAATATTTTAGGCTGAAAGAGCAAATTGAACAAAGAGGTAATTCTGGGCTAGTGCATGTTCACCCCTTGTCTAAACCGTTCCCCTTCCTAGGGCCATGGTTTGATGAAAAAGTAAATCTGTACTTAGGACTTTAAATACCCAATCTCATAGTGGTAACATGGCATGTAGCGGTGATGCAGTACAGACTCACTCTGCTCATCCAAAAGCTGTGAGGAGCTGGAGTACCAGTCAGAGCCCAGCTCCCACCATATTCCTTCCATGGGTTTTTCTCCCTGCTGTCTCCCTGACTCCAGCCCCTTCTCCTCAGTACAATGCCAACCAAGGGATCTGCAACACAAACCCTTGGAGAAGGCTCCAAGCGAAGCGAGCTTAGCCCTCCTTACTTGGCAGGTGGTGGCACCTCACAGGAGTGCCTGCCTGCCCGCCTGAGCTGCTGGCTGGAGTTTTGTTGTGCTGTAAATAAACCTGCCCGAGAAGCTCTGCCACAGCTCCGGTGCTTTGGCTGGTTTATGGGTCACCAGATGTTCCTGCCAGAGGGATGCAATGTGTGCACTCCGTAATGGGTTCAGAGCAATCACTCCACCGAGTAACAACCCTGCACAAATTCTCTGTGTTAAGCAGGGATCAAAGGTATAATATATGTGTCTCCCTAGGCAGTAAAGTCCTAATTCTACCTTCTGGTGAAATAGCCTAATTTAGCGTATAAGCTTTTCTGTATGGCCAACCTCTGTATGGTAAGATGGGACACAGACCTACTGAATTTACAGATGTGGTGAGGAGGGGCTCTTTTTTCCTTTTGCTCTTGTAATTAGATACTGTCTAAGTACTTGCACTTCACTGTTTGAGGTCTTCTTGGAAGCCGGTGTTTTTTTCTTTTTTTTATTCTTGTGATCCTTAGTATTTTCAATATCCTGGTAAATACTCAATCCTCCTTTGACTTCTGTGTGAGATGAGCACTTCCAATGCCTCCTGTGGTGGGCAGTGCCATGGCTTAGGCATTACGTCAGACTGATTTCCTCAAATCGGTCGTAAATTATTGATTCTCATTCTTGTCCATGTGCCCGCAGCAGGTAGCCATTACAATGGTGCTGGTTAAATTGGCACCAGTGCTACAGGCAGTGCAGGTCAGCAATCCTATGGTTGAAGTACCACTGCAACAGAACAAAGAAGCAGCAGAACTGCATTAGCAATGAAATCATTAAGCATTTGCATTTTCATGGAAATCTGATGCTATTTCATCTAATCAAAGATTGTATTTTTTTCCCCAAAGTCTTATGTCTCAATCTATAACTGACACACTGTGAAATATCTGAAATCCACTTGAAAGCCCATGGGATCATTGCTGAATTCCACAGCCTTTTAACATATGCAATTACACTAAGATACGCAGAAATTACTGTCTCTTTCACAGGCTTTTCTGCTCGCTCTGTAGAAGGCATATTTGCACCAAGTGGAGAATTTTAATTCTCACCCGTAAGACTCTTTTGTTCATTTTTGCCAATAACTTTTATGATTGTCTGCAGTTTCACAGGCTATGTATACATCCAGTACTGTGACTTAACTGTTTCCAGATTTTCTAGTTTCTTACTTAATAAAAAGAGTAAAAAATAATATTTTGAAACATTTGTTATAGTTGCTTCTAACTGTTTTAGTTAGCGTAAGTCTCCAGAATTTGACTTGTGAAATACGTGTCTCTGAGATGCTCTAAGCTCTGGAAACAGCCCTCTGTTGAACTCTAATCTAGTATAGTTTCTAAAGCTCAACGTTTGCATTTGCAGACAGACCCAACACTGAGCTTGCTCCTGCTTACCCTGTTGTTCCTCCTTTGTTCTCTGCATCACCTTCATTTATTGGCATATGGGCTGATAATTATGGGACTGCTCTCTGGCCCATCAGCTTTCACCTATGTCCCCCAGGTGAAATGAGCCCAAAAAAGTTGGGAGAGACTGTTCAAATCTGTTCCACACAGACTGAGAGGAAGGAAAAGGAAAGCCAGCATTCATCATTCAGAAGATAAACATTTGACAGCACAGCTTGACTATGTCAGGAACACTTCTGTTTTAATAGTACGCCTGCAAGCTTTCAAAACAAGTGTTTACCTGTCACAATAAACAGTTATGAGTGAAGTACACAAAACACACTAAACTTGGAGCTGGCAAGCTTCCAGAAATGCCATGTGCAGTTAAACTCTTGAGCTTGTCATTCCATCCAACACAAATCTCTTCAGTTGTCTTCCGTCTTCTTCAGTGTATACTGTGGGACTTTTCTGATTGCCTTGGAGACATCTGTCTCAGATGCATACAAAATCCTGGGAAGTGTAGCAAGTGCCTGGAGTTGGCAGGCACATTAAGACCTAAGTCTTAAACAACTGCAATCAACTCACTAATGGTTCCTTGTGAGACTGGGTGTCTTATTTTGCTCCCCTGAAAACAAATCGATATCTACACAAAGTACAAATCTCTGCGATGTAATTGCATTGGCAAATAGGTGCTCTTAGGGGAAGTGTGGAGTAGAGCAGGTGGGGGCAAATGGCTTCACTTAGGTGTTGAATCAGACCCCAAATTTGGATCTTCTGGTGACTTCAGAGGAATGAAGAGTCTGATCTAGTGGCTGACCTGGCCTGGGTTTGAGTCTGACATGAGAGAAGGTCACAAGTTTGCTTGGCTGAAGTTTTCTTTGACCATGCCAAACAATGAGAATTCCCACTTTTTCAGAGATGTTATTTCACTTTGTAGGACTTCCTGCCAAGTCTAACGCTGTGCAGCATGCTGGAAAAATAGCTAAAGTCAATAAATACAGCCCATAAAAATAAAGTCTGGCACAATGTTTGCACAGGAAACAATTACGTCTTGCCTTTTTTTTTTTTAAGCCATTTCAATAGCTTAAAGAAAGGCTAGGAGAGCAAGAGGAATTTCCTCCTGTATACACATTTTAATGTGATGTTTCACTTTTTTGTTGTAGAGTGAAGTATAGGTCAGCCTTAGCTTGCCAGGCCCCCACCTTCTGCTCTTCTGCTGGGGAAACAATAGTTGAAACGGGAATTAGGAATCTCAGACCTGGGGTTCCCGGGTGTGGGTTTTGGCCTTTGTATTGTGTAAAACACTAGCAAATCAAGATAATACTATTGTATGGGAAACAGTTCTCAAGATAGCACAGTCAATCCTACAATGCTTTTCATGTCTGCATGGGATATGTTTCTTGGGCTTTGGTGAGCCTTTTTTCAAGAAATTCCTGGCTTTTTGTGGAACTGATGGTCTAAAACAGAGATTCACACCACCATCTCCCATCTGGGCACATGCTTAGGACCTCAGTGCAAGTTGTCATGTCTCCTGACTTCCAGGTGAGCACTATAAGCACCAGAGAGTTGGTTTTCTCCCTTGCCCTGTGCGGCTTTGTGCAATAGCAGTCCTTCTTTCCCTAATGTTAGTCCTTGGGCGCTCTCTTGATTCAAAGGAGATGCACTCAGGGCTGCTGCCGAGCAGACCCTTGCTCTTGCCTCACCCACAGTCAGCGTGGGTGGCCTTCTCCCTTGACTCCCATGCAACATTTCAAAAGGCCTCATTTTTGTTCCAATGCAGAATGTAAAAGGCTTTCAACATCTCCATTAAAAAAAAAAAATTCCAGCGTTTGTGCTCCCCCTTTTCCTTCCAAGAGCACAGTGAGAAAAGGGAAGGGCTGCCCTTGTTCAGTCCTGGCAAGTCCAATCTAGAGCTGTGTAAAAATGCATCTAAAAAAAGGACTTTTCATCCAATAAATGGCCATTTCATGAATAAAAGAGAAACAATTGAAGTCTGCAGTAATAGAACAATTATGTGCTGTTGTGTGTTCCAGCTGGCTACACATTGAACAGTTCTTACAAATTGCCGGAAACACAGCAGCACACAGATCCGATACGTTTCAGGACAGTCATTATTAAGAAGAAATACCATGTGTCAATCTGCCGAAGCCCTCCGAAGGCATTATCCTCCTAAAATCCCTTAATTACTGCTCTGGGGCTCACGAGTGTGCCTGGCCCGAAGTGTACGCGAGAGGGAGAGTGCTGGAAGCAGTAACCCCGGTGTGATGTTCATTAACTTTCTCAGTCTCAGCTCTTTCCTCTGCTGAGCTGCAGAGGGAAGAAAGCTGGTTAGGGAGGCCGGACACAGGCAAAGAAGAGACCCAGGTTGAGAAGCTCTGAATAGCTGTGGTGGAACAGGGAAGGAAATCAGGGTAGCAAAAGTGTGGATCTGAGGTAGGAGGGGAAATGTGGACACACAGAAAGGACAAAAAAAGGCAAGGAAGACAAAATAGCCAGCGGATGCTGTGCCTATGAGCCCCACAGGCTTACTCCTCACGTATGTTTCTTTGTTATTTACTTATATGGGTTTTCAAATGGCAGTGAAGAAGATGAAATGGCAGTGGAAGGCAGCTCTGTCTATGCAGACCACTCTAGTTAACAAAGTAAATCACCCACCAGTGTCATCAGTCAGAGGTCTGGGGTCAGGGCTGATCCCTATGAAGCTCCAACCAAAGAGTAACTGGATCAGATCTGCACCCCACAATGTGTAGTGCTGCCCTAAAACAGCATAATGCTGAGCAAGTTGCTAAATCACTGCCAATCTACTTGTCCTTCAGATTCAGGTTTTTAATCAATGTTTCAATGATAATCGAACCATTTGATGGGCATTTCTGGATGCACAAATAGGAGAAAACATGTCAGGGGTATTGTGGTTTGGTAACAGCACAAGGGCTTCAGGCTCCAGTGAGGTCCTTACCATTGTACTTAGCTGATTTTGTAATGATCTTTGGTCACTCAAAAACCAGTAAGGTCATTAGGGTGTTCAGAGCTGGTGAGTGCTGATTAAACATGATATAAACACCTCTGCTGTGTTAGATCTGTGGAAAGAATTTAAATGTCTGAAGAGCAAAGGGGTAGGAATTAATGAGCTGTGAAAGAAGGAGATGTATTTAAGGTGTTTGTGAATAGGGAGAGGAAAGTTCCTGCTCCATATTTAAGATATTAAAGCTACTTTGCAGGTCTTTTTTATTTCAAAAGAAAGCCTGAAAGCCCCCGCAGTTCTGAGTACTTGTCAGGGATGTAATGATGGAAATTTTGTCAGCCTTGCTTTGCATAATAGGGATCATTATGTGATGGTAAATTTCTCTGTATGTTCTGTACGTTCCTAATGTGGGAGGAATAAAATATTCCTGAGGTTTCTTCCACAGAGCTTGTCAATGAATGTGCTGGGTCAGATTGTCTTCTCATTTATTAGCAGGAAAAGCTAAGATGACTTTGGGCAAGCACAACAGTAGGAAATCACAGTGCCAGGAGAATCAGGCTTACTGTTTCAAATCCTACCGACCTAAGAGGTACTTCTTTCTTGCATCAGCTGTATTTTAAGTTCATGTTGGGAAGCTCTGCTTCCTCTCTAAGTTCCTCAAGTACTGCTGGGGCAGCACCAGATCAGCTGCTGCCCAGGTGGACAGTTGCATTGCACTTGGGTGTTACGTGCCAGCTCCCTGCCCGTCTCCATGTCAGAAGTGGGGCTGAGATGGTGGGCCAGCAATTGCCTGGTTATGAGCTGGGTGAATTGTCCCGAGAGGCTGCAGAGGCCCATAGCTCATCATTTCAGTGCTGCTACTTTAGGAGTTTCTAAACACTGCAGAAATCCTTCTTCAAAATATAGGCTGTGAGGGGGGTTTCAGAGGCTCCTCCAAGACTTTTTGAGGACTTGGGAACGTCCCACACACCTGTGAAGAGCAGATCACTAAGTCCTAACGTGGGCTTACGCAGACCACAATGTGCCTGCTTGAGTAAAAATATGTCAAATCTGGCTAATGATAGCGGCTAGGAATTTCAGAGGAGCTTATCTGATTTTAACAACTGGCTCCCTTCTGCTCCTTTGTAAATCTCAGTGAGAAATACACCGGGAGGAGTGTTAGCCAGTACTTGCAAAGGAAGGTTAAGCTATTGCAATCTGCAGTCTGCAGAGAGCAAATAGACACCCAGAGTGACTACATGGCTCACGTGGAGCAGCAGAGGGACAGGGGCACATCCCAGTCCTGGCCACGGTGTCCTGCCATGCTCTCGCTTTCATCAGAGTTGTTTGACTTCAAGAACTGCTGCTGCCTGATAACACTGCAAGTGGGTTCCGTGGTGTCCATAGGACATATTTGGGTACCTGGAGCTGAGAACAGAGCTAAACGGCATTCAACAGTAAAGTTAGTAGTTGTTGGAATAAATTATGCTTTCCAACAGGCAAGGCAGTGTGTCCTTTCACATGCAGTAAGTAGGTATTTGTTCAAAACAATTAGACTCCATAGCCTAGTTTAATACTTAATCAATTTATGCGGTTAGCTAAAGTACCTGTGTATGCCCTTAATAAGTAGTGACACCCTTTTCCTAGAGCACTGCTATGTGCTCACAGAGAAATTACATTTTTAATTATGTCACACAAGCCTAATGGAAAATCTAATTATGACAGTGGTATTTTTCAACTTTTGTACAAATAGTGTATTTTCTGAAATGCAGTTGCAAGTGTTGGCTGTGCTGTAGAACTTTAGGAGAGGAAATGGGTTCAGCTCAGAGTTTGTACCATGCTTTGCTTTATTATTTATTAATCACTGCTATGCATTATTTGTATGCTGCCATAAATGTCCTGGTAGTTGATGCAGTAAAACAGGCAAATGGGATTCCTTGCTCGAAAGATTCTCACTGGTCTAAAACAAACACTTCTGTAAGCAGTGGAAATACTGAAGCTGCTTCTCAGGAATTTGTGCCTTGTCTTTTGATTCTCTGATGTCTAATGTGGTGTGAACTCTGATTGAAATGTTTTCCATGGATTAGGATGTTCACAGGCTTCCTTCATGCCTAATTAGGGTTCAGCTCATGCTGGAGCCTCTTTCTTCACAGGGACAAAATAATTTAGACCAAGACCTTGCTTCTTCCTTCTCCTCCCTCCCAGGTGACCAGGCACTCGCTAGCTTTACATGGTTAGGGTTTCTCTAGTATCTCCAATCCACCAGAGTGTTTATAAGCAGATTGTGTGGACCAAAAACTGCTCCTCTACTCAGGTTTTCCCTTTTGTGAGCTCCAGACAGTGCCAGTGATTTCTGTGACAGCTGGCCATTACTTTTTGCAAACTCGGCAATATTTATGGTGCTTTAGAACAGCGTGAGCTGTCTTAGCTGCTATTGTTTATTCAAAGAGAAAAGATGGGATTTTCAGTGCTATTCAGGGTTGATCTAAGCCTGCTTCTACTCAATACCCAGCATGAACAGCATCAGGGACAGAGTTAGGACAACTGAGCCATTCTGTACATCTTATCCCTTCTGCAAATGGACTCGCCTTGGGGAAGAGGAGCCCTAAAGTCACTCCTGAGTCACAGCAGCTTGCTGGCAGTGGCCCAGATTTGCTGTGAGTAGCTATCAATTTAATTGATTACAACAGACCAAACCCCTGAGCTTTTCAAAGGACTTTACTTCGGTGTCTAAAAAGTCAGTCAGGTTCTTAATTACTATCCAGTTCATACCCAAAGGGGTACAGCCAACCTTTTGTTCATATAACAAGGGCAAGCTGTCTCTGTTCACTGTCTATCCCCAGCTTGAAATGTCTGGCAGGCAAGGATTTTCCCTCCCTGTGCCTGCATACAACATTGGACACTGGAAGTGCTCCTCTGGATTATTGTGGTGTTACTGGGCATTAACAGAGGTGTACTGGTACAGCAGGGAGGAAATGCATGGATGCCACACACACAGGTTGAAATTTATCCCAACAAATGTCCCTGAAAGCCTGCCAGAACTGCAGGGAAGTGGAGTACCCTGACAAAGGGAGCAGAGCTCTCCGGCATGGGGGCAAGCTGAGCTTCTCAGGCCAAATTCTTGGTTCCTTTGAATTCCTCCCAGAGATGTGCCTGGACAAAAAATTCATGGCACTCTAAAGGTGATCTGCTTCTGAAGAACCTTTTCAGAGCAGAGCTAGAGCACCAGGATATTATCAACTAATGTTTTTACTTGTCAGTGGAACAAGTACGCCCTGAAACCTGACTTTGTCAGATGTGTCCTTCTGGGTGTGCCTCTGGCTGCCCCATGTATCACTGGGATGATATATTTAACAGGGCCCATCTCACTTTTCTGGTCTACTATGTAATGGATCAGAAGCCAAATGTGTTGCTCTGAGCTCGTATTTTTTCTTGGTTCCTTTAAAACCATTTGTTCTGCTTGGATGCTTTGTGGCTACTAATAGATAATGTTATGGGAAGGACTGTAAAACCTTATCGCTGGAGAATGCTGAAAATATGAATGTCTATTAGTGTGTAGAGTCTCTTTTTCTGCAAACTTTAAAGTGTATTGCACAACTGCAACCTCTCCTGCCATCACAAGTACTCTGCCTAGACCAGATGTGATCACCTTGTGTTTTGTGTTTCCATATGTACTGAAAAGCAGCTAAAAGCATCCTGGAGGCTCCCTTCTTCCTCATTGCTTTAATCACAGACATCTACATTTTCCCAGACATTCCCAGCAGTCCAAGGGTGGTGTATTAAAAATGAATGAAAGGCAGCAAGGTAAGAGGGATAGTGCCAAGCTGAAGCTGACCATCTGAAAAGCCAGGTTTGGGAGGGGACTAAGGGGACCTTGATGGCTAGCTAGTGTGGCTTCAGAGCTAATGGCAGTGCCCGCTGCCCTGCAGGCAGGAAATTGTCAGGCAGAAATTTAGTTGGAAATTACTTTAGTATTTCCTGGGCTATTTTGGTTTGCTTTGGCCTAATCCACCTTTTGTATTTTTATTCTTTGGCTCACGGAGGTAACTACAGCCCTGCATTGTCTTGCTGAAAGTACTGGTGCCAGGATGAGGCAATTTTCTTTCAGCAGATACATCCCCAAAGGTTTCAAAGTGCCTGAGATTATGGAAGATACCCTGCCTGCTCAACTTAATTGGACTACTGGGCTAAGACTGCTGCAAAGGTATCCCTGTTAAGATATTAACTGATAGCAACTCACACAGATTAAATTATATTTGTTGAATTATGATGATCAGAGCAGTCCCATCAGGTAAAACTGCAGAGAACAGGTTTACTAATAATTAGTGCAGAGCAATCCTTCATTTCACATGTCTGTGAGAAGCCTGGAGCACTGCAGATTGCTGCTGCAGGGTCCTGCCTGAGAGGCTACCAAATAGCAGCCTGCCATTACATTTTGCCATCACATTTGTTAAACTGCAGGACAGCATTAGACTGGCCTGCCATTTACATCAGTTCGAGGTGAAAATACCACAGAGCGCTTCAAGGACGTCCTGGGGAAGATCTAGAAAATGCCTTGGAAATAATGGCTTCCCCTACAACCCTCATTTTCACAGCGGTTGCAGAGCAAATCTCTGTCTTCACTGGCCGGTTTGGTGGGCAGCAGCGTGTGCTGAGCCAGTGGGGCAGGAGCATCAGCAGCTCTGTGCTTCGGGCATCCCGTGCCCGGGAGCAGCCCAGAGAGGCTGTGCAGAGCAGAGGGCTGTTCCCTGCTGAAGGGAGAAAATGGGAATCCACCCCAGTTTTGTTGAAGGAAACAAACTGAATTTATAAGTAATCAATGACACTCTCTGCATCAGTGTATTTATGAAAAGTGCCTGTTATATGTCAGCATAGTCCTAGATGAAAGTGGAGCAGAAATCCTACAGGAGAGGGTTTGCAGGAGGAAGGAGGGGGGTACACCAAAAAGCTTGGATGAAGTCCAATATTCGAGCAATAAGACCTTTAGAAACAGGCATCATTATAAGATAATTGACTGTGGAGAGCAGTCACACATCCCAAGGTGAAGCATAGGGCACTTAACATATCAATAAGGTCAATTATCTGATTATGTCAGCTGCCTTAGTGCCGTTATTAACCTATATTGCTCTTATTAACCTTTCTGATGAAGAATCTTTCAAAAATAATTATACTAAAGTACAAATCTCTCAAGTTTAAAATATGTGAATGTTCCATTTCAGTAGTCGTGTGTCATAGGATAATGAACATCTGATTGCCTGGCTGACACAATGAGGTTTTTAATCAGGCTCCCTTTCCTAGGATCAGCATGTTAGCTCTGACAGCCTTCGCTGGGCCCAGGCAGTCTCATGAAAGTGCTGCTGTCATGTTACGAATGGCGGGATTTAAAATTGAAATGTGAGCAAATAAGACAAGAAATGTAACAGATATGCTGAGGAGAGGGGTCCTGGGAAAATACCCACTGAAAGCCTCTTCAGTCAATTCCAATTATTAAAGCATACAGCTGATTCAATTAGTGGCTATGTACTTGTGCATATAGTATTTACTACCTAGCAGAGCTGATCAAAGGGAAACACACTGCTCATGAAAATTTGTTCATGTTAATTTTGTCCTTTTTTTTCCATACTGCAGAGCATTTTGAAGTAGGAAAGCATTTTGCCACAACTTTCAGCCATTCTTTCATCTACGGGGAAGTAAGAGTTTTCTAATTTCTACTGGGGATTACTAATTCATTACATGCTTTTGGCAAAACCAATGCAAATTCTGCTCATTACAAGTTTTGATCACTGTTAAGTTTCTGTGTGTATCTGTACAGTAGGTGAAGTTTTATTTCGTACAATGTGGCTATTCGATGAGCAAAAATGGGGGCCTTATTTTTACCTGTGACTTGTTGTCATGCTTACACTCTGATGTGATTTGATTTTTAGGTGACAACACTGAGCATCCTTTAAAGACACCATTTTTTTACCCCTGGAATTTGTCACAAATTTAAAATCACTAGGCATTTTGAAAAATTTAGGTTAAGAGTTTCATATGTCCATTTTGGGCTGACATGTTTCTCCAGGTACAGGAAGTATGACTAATCTCCCTCTTTGATGTCTAAGTGAATTCCTTTGCTAGTAGAAAACTGAGTGGGAGAATCACATGGAAAGCTGAAGCTGAAAAATCCTCGTTCCATGAAATTCCCATTCTTTATCTTCCCAGTTTGCTCCCTTTGCCGAGATCACCACTGTCAGCACAATACAACTGGTACTTCGGAAGGAAAAGCATTTCTGTAGTGCACATCTTCCCTTCCCCCTTTTATAAAAAATAATAGACGATGAAAGCTTATTTCCTTGTTTCCAAGTCCTACTCAGGAGACCCTGATTTACTTCTTGTTGTGTGTTGGGAATACTAAAGATGAATCTTATTATTCAGGATGAGTCCCTATAAAGTCACCTCCTTGCTCCACCACTGTGAGAATATGACCCTCTGCCAGACCCCAAACCACTGCAAAATCCAGACACTTTTGTGGCAATCATGAGCCACAGCTCCTGGCTCAGGTAGTGAGTTTGACGTTTTGGTACTGATGAACATTTCTCTTCTCTTGCACACCTTTTGTATTTCTTCCAGTGGGATTAGGTGCCTCTATCTGTGCCACACACACAGAGACGTTCTTAGTCATCTTCCTAGTTGTAATTCTGCTGGAGACAGTCAAGAAGCAAACATTTGTGCTAGTATTATGTATGGCTTTGCTGATTTTTTGCAAAAATCTTTTTAAAGTCTGCAGTGAGCACCGTGCCTCTGCAATGTTCTGGGAGTAATATGAACTGTTAGTACTGCATTGAAAATCAAATTCTGCTAGGAATATTTTGGAGGTAAATAGAGGGCAATTATCTGAAATGAGGACTCAAGGAACACTATGGCCTCTAAGCCAAGTCGGTGTGTCTGGAGATGCCGTTGCCCACAGTAATGAATGTACGTGCCTTCCAGGAAAACAATATCTGCTTTTACCTCCCACTAAGGTGTCAGAGCTACAGTGAGAGTAAATGTTTGGGTAGTTTTTCCCTCATTAGCCTTCCACTGGGGTTGGAATTGGCTTAGCCAGACGACACCATTATGAAATTTATTGTACCTGTGATCCGAATTTGTTTCCGCTTCATGGAGAGCATTTCTTGCTGAGGCACTTTAAAGATCAGAGTGTATCATGGTTTCAGAAGTGGATCCTCAGCCCTGGAAAAGCCTTGTCAGTCCTCACAGCCTGGTAACATTGGCTGGAAGTTGATGCCATCAGCCCACACACTGGCAAAATCTCTCCCTTTTTCACCTCTGGTTTTCTGAAGACAACTGAAGGATGCTGGGGTTGCTGTCAGGACAAGTTCAACATCAACTGTAATGTCTCATTCTGAATATTTTTCTTCTTCTTTTAATCATTGGTTTTGACAACATTTGTATTTAGGTGCTCTCTCTGGTTTGTGAATAATGTCAAAAGAAAGCTGTATCAGAAAAGAGTTGAAACCTTTGATTACAAGACAGATATCCAGTGGTCTGAAACCAGCTAATGCTACTACGGGACTGAGTTTGCTTCTAAGGTAAAATCCAAGTGAAGCAATTTGCAGGCCTGAAAGCTTATCTGACTTAATTTCCCACATATTACTTCTTGTTTTCCAGTGGGTGAGCGAGAGGGATCTGTCAAAAATCTGCCACTGCTTCTCTTTTTGAGGATACTCGATAGTCAAGGACCGCTGAATATGTATGAACTGGTAACTGGCCAGTTAGAGGAAATCTGTACAGAAGAACTGTTAAGCCCTAGAACATCCTTACAAAGGTAGGTCTGGATATCGCCACATTTGTGTACTAGTGTATGTTTTCCTATTTCTGGAGAATATCTTCCAAATACTTCTTTTGTATTTACCAGCAAAGACAGAAGGTTGTAGCAAGGTGTGGGAAAGAAGCAGAGGAAGATGCTGAAGGTCAGATTTTATTTCATATGTTCCCATTCCTGTGAAAATCTGTGCAAGAATGATCTAAATAGTTGTCGTGGTTTAACCCCAGCCAGCAACTAAGCACCACGCAGCTGCTCACTCACTTCCCCCCCACCATCCAGTGGGATGGGGGAGAAAATCAGGAAAAGAAGTAAAACTCGTGGGTTGAGATAAGAACGGTTTAATAGAACAGAAAAGAAGAAACTAATAATGATAATGACAACACTAATAAAATGACAATGATAATAATAAAAGGATTGGAATATACAAGTGATGTGCAATGCAATTGCTCACCACTCACCGACCGCCGACCCGTTAGTCCCCGAGCCGCGATCCCCCCCCAGTTCCTAAAACATCACATGGTATGGAATATTCCGTTGGACACTTTGGGCCAGCTGCCCTGACTGTGTCCCATCCCAACTTCTTGTCCCCCTCCAGCTTTCTTGCTGGCTGGGCAACAGAGGCCGAAAAGCCTTGACTTTAGACTGAACATTACTTAGCAACAACTGAAAACATCAGTGTGTTATCAACATTCTGCTCATCCCTAGCTCAAAACCATAGCACTATACCAGCTACTAGGAAGACAATTAACTCTTATCCCAGCTGGAACCAGGACAATGGTATTTTTCTTTTTTCTTTTCTTTTCCCTCCGGTGCTGAATTTCACTGTACCAACAGCTTTTAATTCTTTCACCTTTATATTATTTAGTTATTTGGTAAAAAACCTTCCTGTTACATATTCAGTTATTCAGGGCTCTAGCCATCACTTGCCACATCATATGACTAGCTCTCAGAGAATCTTACCTGGTCTTTAGAGATTTCTAGCCTTATTATTATTATAGTCTGTAGTTTCTCATTATAGTGCTTCTTGCTCCAATATTTTACACTTCAACCATTTAGATTTGTGTTTCTGAATCAAGGCATCACTTGTTCCCCTGAGGCCATAGGACCTAGATGTGTGAACTTTCCTGATGACAACACAGGACTATCAAGAGCACTACCTAATACTTGCCCTGGGTTATGCTATAACTACTATCCTCCAAAATCCCTCCCCAACAGAGGGAATATTGTATATGAAAGGCCCTAATTTAATAAGAGACACTGGAAGAAATAGAGAAGGAGAAAGCATTTAGGATTGCTTGAATTTCTTGTTCCTTCAAGATCAGCTTACCAAGTTACCAAATTAAACTTCTTCACATTACCCCTACTAACAGTAGCTATCTGTGCTACAGCTTCCATCACTGTACAGAGATGGATATTTGCCATCTTCCTGCAATTTGCTGGGGGCTGGCGGGGAGAGGAATATGCCCTTTTCTTTTCCCTTTATTTTTTCTCTTTCCTTTCCCTTTCCTTTCCTTTCCCTTCCCATCCCTTTCCCTTCCCTTCCCTGTTCCTTTCTTTTCTTTCCCTTTCTTTCTTCTGTCTCTTTCTCATCCTCTTTGGGGGCTGAGAAGGGCCAGAAACACTGTAATTGCTTCATATGGTGACCAGTCATTCCTATTTATAGTGGATATTGTCTGCACAGAATTAGTAGTCTGTAAAATTCCTGCAAGGCAGGCACAGCTGAATAGACTTAAAATTTGTTTAAAACAAATAAACAGATATTAAACAAACAATGGAATTTCAAGACAGCTATTTGAAATGACAAGGAACTGTTGGAATTTTACCTAAACAGGTAAAGCAAATCAGTAATAATTATAATTGTCTTGTCAGAGGAGTGAGGGAGTTTTGAGGGTGAAAAACTCTGATACTTGAAACCTCTTTTAAAGACAGTGAACTTGGCTGATTGCCATGGCTTGGAGAATCTGCAAGCAATTGTCCACACTATTTATTAAATAGGACTATATGAATTTTATTCTGCTGGGATTTTTCTACAAAAATAATGTTTTGAGGCTTTGTAATGATGTCCCAGTTGGATGTTGCTTTCATGAGACACATTACTCATGAGAAAACGAAATCCCATGTAGTTCAAGGGAATGTAAAAATGAAGAGCCCTGTTCAGCGGAAGAAACCTAGCAGCAGAAAGGCTGAATTTGTCCCAACGGTTGCGGAGGCATTCAATAAACAGCTGCATCTGTTTGATGTTGTTTGCTCTGATTTATGTGGTTTTGTACTGGCTACTGGAGATGCCACCATCATGACTGCAGGCAGTGATGTACAGTGGCAGATGAGCCTTGAAGAAGCCATTTAAACAGATTTCAGTTTAGTTACGCCTTCCCTTGGATTTGGATGTTTCTCTGGACTTCTCAGCTTGCAAAACTGCACGGCACTTTTCCAGGAGCAGGCTTATCTGTGGGTATTTCTGCTTGCAGTCACAACCAGGAAATGCAAAGGCATGTGGAAATGAAAGCCAATTACAGTGAAAATGTAACATCTGGGTTTGCTTTGGAGTCAATTCTTACTTTATCTGACATTCCCAGTTGTCTTGCACTAATACAAGAGGCCTTGTGCTTTGCCGTGCCACCTAAGCAATGTCAAAATAATGCTTGAAGTTACTATTTGACTATCAAGAGCCCTATTCAGTGGCCAGCATTAGCCTGAGTCCCAAAGCCTGATATATTCTCTATTAAGCTCAGAGTCAGCCGGCTCTGGTTTGGGGTGCATGCCGTGGGACTTGCGGCTTCAGCAAAGTCATCGCACAGTTGATCCTTTCATGATGCTCTGTAGCATCTAGCTCCTCGGGCAAGGGAGCTTGGGAAGCTGAGGCTGGGCAGTAGGAAATGCTAGAGAGCAGGATTTTATGCAAAATTGGCAGTGGTATGCAGTGAGGGTGGGAGCAACTTTAAAAGTCTGTGTAAAAACCTTTAAGTTCAACAGTACTGTAGCCTGGGAAGGGTCTTGTGCAGAGAGGGATTATACAGCATCAGCCCATCTCTAGTTATGACTCAGCTGTCATGGCCACATTACATATTCGTTAAGAGTTATGTGAATAAGAAATGAATCTTGAGCTGCACAAATATTTGGAGCTGCTAACATTCACGCACTGTTATTTTTTCATAATAACAAGGACCCCAGGGAGGCCAAACTCTGACTATGGGAAATCTTGACAGAGTGCTCACAGCTTGGAGTTGTGGGTTGGGTTTTTTTTTCCCACCTCTGCAGTGAAAACAATTGATCTGCTGGATAAATGGCAGGAACATGGCTAGAGCTGCCGCTTACAACTCCATCAGAGCAGACAACAGCTTCCAGCACTGATCCTTGTCTGTCCCTGCGGCAGGTGAGCTGCTTCTCGGGTTTTCCTTTCTCCTCAGGGAGCACGAGTGAAGGAGCATTTGGGCACCCCGGGTGAGCAGATGAATTGGAGTGTGCATCTCGTCCCCTCCTCTTCTCGCCATGTGGAGCAGCGTGCCAGGCTGGATCACTGTGTCTGTGTGCTAAAGCCCGTGTGCATTAGAGCAGTGGCAGGTGTTAAATAGTAACAGATGTTAATATTGACAAACTGAAGTGGCTAAATGTGGAAATACAGCACTGCTGAGACGTGTGAAGTGAGGCAATGACCTTCACACATTACAGATCTAGTCAAAAGGAGTTCGATGCGAGTGAAATGATGCTGCGTGCATGGCGGGACGCCAGGCAGGTTCAGGGCTGTGTGGGACGATGTCGTGTCTTCCAAGGGACAGGGCTGAGGGGACAGTCTATACAAAAGAGGTGACAAATGCTGAAAAGCCCAGACTTCAGAAAACCTGTTTTCAGCACCCAGTGACTGTGTGAACTTTGTGTTTGTCCTCCAGTGCCATTTCAGTGACACAGAAGAAGAGGCAGCTCCGTTAAACGCTGGGTCCCTCTGAGGCTATAGTCCCTTTTATCCACATTTTTCTTTTGTTTGTACAGATCAAGGATCCTGATGTACCGTCTGTTCATGCTGCCATAGAAGCTTTTCTGCTAACTTGTTTTATATCAGACCCCAAGGTGCTTAGGGTCAAAGCCTGCTTTTCGTGACTTTAGGCAGGGACTTCAGTGGGACAAGGTTTTGATCTCTTTTGTTCCAGGGAACAACAGCAATTTCTGCTGCTCTAAGTGACATTATTCTGAAATTTGGGAGAGAAGAAGGAGATACTTGTTGCGTTAAGGGGAGATGGGTTTTATTTTGAATCTCCTCTGTATCCAGTCCACGCTCTCTATCAGCAGATGTTTCATGCCTTGAATGAATCCTCACCCTCAGGCTAAGCCACAGGAGCCTCCACCAGCTTATGCTGTGCACAGGCCATCTGAGATCTGGGGAAGCAACACAGAGTGATAAAAACCTCTTCGTGCACCATACTTCCACCTTACAGACCCAAACTGACAGTGGTCAAGAGGGAAGGATTTCCCTACTGAAGGGAAGGGATGCTTTGTATGCCAGGTTTTTCCTAATATATGCCTTTGACTGGGATCCATTTTTAAACCAAACATTGAAGGTGTTGGTTTAAACACACTGATTTTGTTTTTCCTCTATGGAACTCAGCAAGCTTTGCACCAAGCCCGGACAGGGCAATACTGCATTGAAGAGTTCATATCTTGAGGTATCCACTGAGGCCAACCAGCCGGACATGTTTTTATATGGCATCAGCTCCCACCAGCAGCATGCATATAGATCACCACCAGGAGACAGTGCAATGACGTTCAGTGACAATAATAGTGGTGGAAATCAGCTTTAACTTTTCACTTTCCATTTCTTGGCAGATCAAAAGTGAATATACACCGTCTTCATTAGCAAGGCAAATAGCACGCAGGAACTGGTGCAACTCCCTTTCCGTTGGAAGTGCAGAGCAGTAGATAAGCACATATCAAAGGGGTAACTAGTGATTTTTATGAAAGGATCCCAGTCTGAACTGGAAGGCTCCGTATAGGGCCCAATCCCCCTTGCCATGTGTCAAGTGGAAATTATGAGTTTTGCTGGTGTTTGCTGACTTTGGTGGGATTTTTTGTATCAGTATTGCTCAGGGAAGGGCCCCACAACAGACCCAACAATTGCGTTTTTGATGTGTAGATGAAATAATAACTATGGTAACCAGAGTTCAGCTCTAGCCTGTGTAGTTCCACTCCTCTCAAAATCAGGCATCCAGGCTCCCTTGAGAAGGCTTGGCAGGCTCAGAGCGTGACTCATCCTCTCCCAAAAGATATGACTGATGGGATGAATCAGCCATTGACTGGGGAGGGTGTCTAAGCAGGTAACTCAGGCAGGATGTCTGTCCTTGACATGCCAATGGTAGGCAACCTTGTCAATGCTCTTTTGTTCTTGCTCCTTAGTGAGCTGGACTTTTTGCAGGGCATCTTTGAGGTTCCCTTTCCTAAATCAGTGCCAGATTAATTTGGTATGCAGAGCAGCAAACTGCAGTATTTTGGGAGCTGACAGAGAGCCTGTCTGGACTCTGCTGTCAAGGAAGGAGACTTGCAGCCATCCTGTCCCCAGTCAGGAGTCACAACCCTTCACTTGCTTCAAAGCAAACCGAAGCCACTTAGGCTCAGCCAGCACTGGGAGGTGGACCTGCCCACTGGGCAGGGGCTGCAGCTGGGAGCAGTAGGTAACAGAAGGGGGTGATGATTTCTAAAACCTTTCTAGTTTTAAAAGTGCATCTATCTGAACCTTTTGTTCCTGCCATAGGCAAGGGAACTTGTATTTGCAGTCATGATAGCCAGAGCTAGTCAACCATTTGTTTTCCTTTCCTGAGATCATCTAACACATACTTAAAAAAATGCCTCAGCCTGTTTGAAACTGTGTGAGCTACAGCATGTTAACAAGTTTTCCAACATAGCCTCATCTCTGAGGTTAGATACGGGCAAGGTATGGGGTGGCTGGCGGTTATTTTCCAACGCATCGCCTTTTCTAAAAGAGGCTGTAGGGAGGTGGAAAGATTTGCACGAGGTCGGAGGTACCAGCAGCCCCCAGGCACTCCCCTAAGATTCCAAGACAAGGTGTCCCCCACATTTGCTCTGTTTGAACCCTCAGAATTGCTGAGATTGCTGGAAATAAAAAGACCTCGAAAGGATGAAAGCCTGTGGACTTCAGGACAGACAGGAGTTCAAAGTGGATGCAGTTTTTTTCAAGAATTATGCAGAATCTGAGCTTCAATTAGCTGGCTTTGTATTTCGAGAGCAATAGAAGCAAGGTGATTTCTGGCTTGGTATTTTTTAAGCTTATTTGTTCTCATCGGGGGGTTTTGGCATTAACCTATAAGCATTGCAACTTTCTAATGTGATGGCACAGAGACCTTCACGTTGGCAGAGGTCAGTTCTCAAGGATTTTAGCCTCCAGGACCCTACTGATTTTTAATGGAGGTCACACAGCTAAATCCCTGCATATGGTTTTGAAATTCATTCCATAAAGCCAGAGTCTTTCCAAGCCTTTGTTTCAGCTTACATCATTATAACTACTTGAATGACTTTTGGAGATCATATAGGATATATCACCAGTCAAAATGAGTTAGAAACAAATTGACATGTTCTTGCATCTGAGGAAGTACTAGCTTTCCTTGGGTTTTGTTGTTTTCTTTCATTCGTAATTAAATTATTTGCTCTAAAAGTTGATCAGTATTGACAAAGAGTACATTTTCTCTACACTGAATGTAATTTTTCCTTTACTTTGTGAGTCAGACATGAAAAATTTACCACTCTGATACTAAGATGAAAAAATCTACATGCTTAATATTAGTGAGCCCATACCTTTTCAGGAGCACAGAGCTACAGTCAGCCCCTCTGCACCTGACGCTGGAGCCAGAGTTTCAGGGAAAGCTTGACTTTCTGAGAAGACCCTAAATAAAATGTGTTAATGTGGAACTTTTCAAAGGCCGGCCTCAAATGCATTGAATACAGCAGTGCATAAAATCCATCTCACTCTGGTAGGTGTAGAATAACGTATTCAAAGCTCCTAAGTGTCCAAGGAGCCCAAGATCTATTAGCTGAACATTTGAAACTGTTACCCAGCTTTACTGCCAAAATGTAGGGCATTCATTTTCCTGGATCACTGAGCTAAATGATTTTTCTTAACTCAGACCTAGGGGCAGAAACACAGGCTCTTGACTCCCAGTCCAACACTCTAAATATTTCTCCTTTGTTAGGAAGACAAGAGCTGCAAATAAATTCATGCACGCCCTTGACACAAAGAGCATGTGTGGGGAGGGGGAGGTATTTGCACTACCAAATATTACATAGTTAATTCAATTAAGGAGTTAGTGCCTATTTATAGTCAATGGGGATTTAAGGACGCATTCCCCAAATGTGCTCTGAATTCCCCCCTGCTTCCCTTTCCTAATCTGGGACTGAGGTGTCTAAAACCTTGTCCGTCTTCTCTGAGCCCTAAAAGTCAGCCTATATAGTCTCTACCAGTCTTGCTTCACTTTTCTGGTGAGATTATTTGTGCCTGAGCAAACTATTTCATTGACAGCTTTTGTTGTAGGGGTCATGGATTACTCGAAGATGTACGTATTTCCTTCTGCTAAAATTGCAACCTACTTCTAGCAACAAGGAAACCTGGTTGCCATCTTTCACTACTGACATCTGCTAAAAGGCAAACTTTGGAAGCTGGCACCAAGCTCACAGTGCTTAAGGAGCTCTCAGAAGTCTAGCTAGGCTAGACTTTTCCTTTCATACAGTGAAGTCACCCATATGTGATTATGCTTCAGCTGGGAGGCTGGGGGGTGTGGGTGGAGGGGAGGAGCCCAAAGGAGGGTTCAGATTTGTCTTGCCACAGCGCATGGGGTTTGGGAGGGAGTGGCTGTTTGCAGAGGGTTTGTCTGGTGAGTACGTCAAGCTGTCTGTGCCCTTCCTAGTTAGGGGTTGTGCACACTGAGGTTGTAAAATTGGGGGCTAACTTTTGGCTGGTAGAATGTTAATTATATGTTTATCTTTATTTATCTGAATTTGAAAAATAAGTTTACATGTATTGATATGAAGTGGCATTTTTTTGCTAAGCTGAGTTTTGCTTCCTCTCGTGTTCAGTGTTTCTCTCTTTCTGAAGGTTGCAAGTTTGAGCTTTCTGCCTGGGCTGTGCAGAAGGTTTGATAGTTTGCCTGACTCATGTCTTTCATGAGTGCGTTACCCTTAGCACAGTGCTTCCCTTTATCTCTGGCTTTGCTGAAACCAGATAGCAGCAGAGGTGCTGGAGAGTCACACTGCTCAGCTGCGTGCCCTGGTTTCTGTGTTGCTTGATGCTAATGTGGTCCTAATTAACTTGAGTTTTGGGAGTTTGTGTTGCGGGTGCTGCTCCTGTGGGGTTTTGGTGGTGTTGGGCAGGCAATCGCACAACATGGGTGGCAGCAGCTGACTTGTCCCCAGGCTCTTCTGTGGCTGGGCCCTGGCAATGTACAGAGCAGCCCTTTGAGGTTCTGCATCACCTGCACCAAGGCCCTCCAGTTACTTTTCCAGGCAAGACTTTTTAGGATGAACACTTTTTGTTGGGGTTTTTTTTTCCCCCCCAAGAAATTAAACTTTTCCATGAAGAAGGAAAATACTTCTTTAGGTCTGTTTTTCAGCTCTTAAATTTTTTATATCTATTCACATAACAGCTGAGCCGTTCCTCTGTATTAATGTCTGCTTCACTGTGCCTGTTTTCAGGGGCACCAAATCTGTCTTACATTAAACTCTAGTCCTTGTATTATTTTAACTTAGCCTTTTAGAAGGTGGTTCATTTCTAGTGGCAAGTGTAACAAATCTGTGTTTCCATGCCAGGTCTGGCCCACAGTTCCTGATGATCCTGAGCTGGGCAGGATCAGGCTCTCCTCCTTTGTTCTGTATGGTTGGTACTACCCATTCCTCCCCTGTGAGAACCGATTGTTTCTTGTGTTTGTTTCAAAGTGACCCTCCTGAGGATCACCAGACAGCAGCCACTGCAGCAGCGCTGCACCGTGACATTGATAAACCACAACATATTGTTTAACATATTGTTCCCAGTCCAACATATTGTTCGCATTCATCATGGAAGCAATCAGTACAGACCATTTTATTGCAAACCTGTTTCCTGGTGCTCATCATTAGGTCATTAACCTTAACAATGTCAACATGTTCTCGGTATGCAGTTTAATTGGAGAGCAGTACAGAGCAGTTGCAGAGGCTGTACCACATATGGGGGCATACAGTTTAAGAGTAATAGAAATGCTGTACCAGTATGGCACTGATGCTAAATAAAGTCAAGTCTGGACAGGAGATGCAAATTAAAGAAGAAAGTAGCTGTACCTAGGGGGACTGAAAGAATTTCTCAGCAGAAGCATCATTTCCTGTCAGCACCTGTGCCAGGTGAAGGCTTTCATTTTACAGTATCAAATTCCAGGTACTATTTTTGTAGTTCTTTTTCCCTTAGTACCTTTGCCAGTTCCAAGGAGAAGAGATGGGCAGTCCAGTGACTTTTGGTACTCTAACTGCAAACACTGATACTGGCAAGGCTTTCCTCTGAAAGTGCTTGCTAAAGAAGCAAAGCTTCTATCTCCTGGGGCTACTTGCTCCCAGGCTATGTGATACCAAGATAGAAATTTAGCAAACAACTTGGTTATGGAGGAGGCTGGTAGGAGCAAGTAAATTCTTCAGGAAAATATCCTGGTTTGTGTACTAAACTTTGGGGAAAATCTCTTTTCTTATGAGGCTTGCGTAGTCAGTTATAAAGTATTGTTTCTCTATATGAACTCTGCTTGGTTATTATGGAGATTATCCGGACACCACCAGCTTTGTTAGTGTAGGTGGTCAAACTCTTCAGAGGAAGGCCTGTCTTTTCACATGGGCTCATGAACAACCTCATACAACTGGGGCCAGATCTTGGCAGTGACATCTAGATCTTATAATGCTCTTGAGTGCTGATAACCTGTGGTTTGGGTGTAAAGGTTGAAATTTAAGGTATCTGTGGGATGTCAACTTCCATTTCTTGTTAGTTTTTATTGGCAATTAGGTAGATGTGAACATTTCAGCATCAAGTTCTGCTGGGTTTTGATTGCCCTGCAGCAGTACGTAGGTGGGGTCTAATTAACTACTGTGCATATGACTGAAAAAAGCATCACTTTCCTCACTGCTCCAGGTGAAACCACAAATTGCTCATCACTGTGAAACCAAGGGCCATGTTTGCTGTGCTACAGCAAAGGAAAGATGCGGCAGGTAAAGCACAAATGAGCGGCAGATCTTTAGGGGGATCTCAGGATGGGCAGCTTCCGCACTGCGATGCTTCCATTCCTCTTACCTTGCTGCCTCTTCTATGAACACAAGTCTTTTCTTACCAGCCTGGCCTATTTCTGCTATCTCATATTTTTGTACTTTAGCATGGAGCACGGCACTGCCTTGACAGGAAAGTCCAAAGGTCTGATTGACACTCTGTTTCTTCCCCATTACAAAATAAACTAATTTCTTCAGATTTGCACGATATTCTTCTGAAAACAGGTATTGATCTATACAAGTCTGTAGACTGGGTAATCAATATCCACTGGTTTGGGAAAAAAAAAAAAAAAAAGAAAATGATGGATGAGAATACCATTGAGTGCTTTTTGAACTGATGCTGTGTTCTGATCACTCATCTCCTGAAAGGGTGGGCTGGGTTTGTTTTGTAGCAGCAAACTGCTGCAAAAGCTTTCAGATTCCCAATTTCAGATTAACCCAGTTTTTAGGTGTTGCTGACTGATTTTTGAACCAGTGGTGATTTCCAGTCTGACTCTTGCATCTAGTTAAAGACAACAGCTCTTGAAGAGGGAGAGGCTTCCCTTTCTTCCACTGTAGCATTTAGAAAGTGTAATCAAGCTTAGTGGTTTGACATTTGTATATATCTGAGCCTGTCTCCATGGATCAGTCAAAGCTAGGTTGGAGGGCAAGAGGAAAGACTTCATTAGCAGGGAAGCACTGGAGTGCTTCAGCCCCAGAAATCCAGAGAAGCTGCTACCTTATTCTTTCTCTAAATTCACTGTGTACCCCACACAGAACTTGCACAAAGCATGTTCATCCCCTAAAATATAGTGTAAGTGCAAGTCAAGTGGGGTGTGAACTTTCTGTGTGGTTTCTGTATGGGGAAGCATCCAGCTATAGGGCTGTGTGAATAATACACAGTGGTTACGGGTCAGGAATCTCCCTTTTGGCTTGTAAATGCCAGAATTAGCAATTTTCCTCCAGATACCTGTTGTCCCATCCTATCTTGTGTTCTTCACTGTCCGGAACCTGTCCCAAAGCAGACCTGGCTGGTCCTGTCTTGCAGAGCACCAAGAGTCTGGGATCTGAAAGCCTCTGGAACAGGGTGACAGCTCCTCCAACCCATGGTACATCAAGCTGTTTTCATCCTCAGCCCGCTTTTCTACACCTTTGGGATACTAAGACCTTCTAGGGAGCCAATCACCATTCTTTAAGCCAGTAATCACAAGGCCAGATAACCAGTTAACAATCTTACTACAGATGACAAGGCCAGTCTAAGCTGGCCTAAGCTTTCTCTGGAGCAGCAGACACAAGGAAGCAGTGGTCCTCTGTAATATATACAGGTCTTCCAGATGGTGAAGAAACAGGTGAAGTTCAGATGCAGTTTCAAGCAAAAGAGAACAGAACAGGAGAGGTGGAGAGGAGGGACAGTTGTATTGATCAGGCTGCATAGCCTGCTGAAATCAAACACAGCTTATTCAAGCAGGCGACCTTATTTCAAAAGCTAGTGAAATAGTAGAAGAGTTTGGAAAACTCCTTTTGATGGAATTGCAGAGGAAATCAGGCCATGCTTTCAAAGCAATGTGTTTTTTCTCTCCCCATCCATTGAATGTAGTTTCTTGAACAGACTTTAGCTGTCATTTCCTGAATGCTCAGGGAGCAGCTAGTCTGAGTTTTTGTATGTATTAAAAGGAATCAAATAGCATGAGTGTAGCTATGGTATAGCTGGGGGAAGAGAAAAGGGATTTAAACATGCCACGTGCTGCAGAGGGGACACCAGCCTCCTTGTCCTCCTCAGTGAGTCCATGTACTTCTCAAACCAGGCCTGGTGAATACCCCAGGAGTACTGTGTGAGAGATGTGTGTGTTTGCCTGTGAGGAGAGATCAGGAGTGTGCAGAGATGGGATGTTAACTCACTTGTAGAGGCTCCTGTCCCTGGGAAGGCCCATGTATGGGGCATCCAGCTACAACTTTTCATTGCTTTGGGGTGGGAAAGAGCATCTCTGTAAGATCATCTAGTGGAAGGCTGTTTTCTGTAGATTTTACTACTCTTTAGAGTAACTGGTTTCTCTGTTAGAAAGTTGTGGTGTAACTTTGCAGAATTCCTGTGTTTTTCTGCATTAATTCTTATTTGGATCCTTTGAGATGGATCTTTTAGGTTCCCAGAAGTTCCTTGTCTCTTTGTTGTAATTAAACAACACTCAGTGGTCAGAGTAAATCTGTGAGCATGAGGAAGCCTGTCAAATCAATACAAATCATTGCCAGACATAAGCCTAACAAGCCTGACCAGGAAGTACAAAGGGGCCCTCTGTCATTTAAAGAAATAAACGGGAGGCAGAGAACTTAATTCAGCTCAACCAGCTGCTAAGCCTGGCCTGAGAGCCAGCCTTCAGAGATACCTTCCCCTGGCCCTGGCGTTTAGCTGAATCAGCAGTTTTCCCTTCCCCCTACGAGAAGTCCAGCTTCCCACATGCATCAGCAGAGGAATAGAAAGGGTGGACATGCTGATATGCTGGAGCAGCCTTGGCTTGAGGGCACAGCGTAAAAGCTATCTGGGTACTTGAAACTGCCTGTTGGGGAGGCAACTGTTTGAGTTGAAGACTGAATCCTGGCAAAGGTGTGTGTGATTGAAATGACATCAGCTGCCCAAGATTGATCTTTCGAAAGAAAATAGCAGTAGTCAGTGAAAAAGAGTTGGCCAACTGGCTGATGCCAACTAGGATAAAGAGAAGGGATCTGGAGGGAGATGGAAGTTGAGAAAGTGAATGGAGGAAATGGCAAGGCAGAAATCAGGCACTCAAGTCTGCCTCTGGCTCCTTCCCTGCCCTTGGCCAAGGTGATCAAGCTGAATAAATGTTTGCGAGTCTAAGGAACAAAGGAGTGATTTTTGGGCACTGAATTCTAGATACTGAGGTCTAAAAATGAAGTCCTGCACCATCCATCTCTTCCAAGAGAAAGCATGTTGTCAGCGTCATCCCCACACTCTTTCTCATCCTAATGTGATAACACTTTCTGACTATTGAATTTCCACCAAGCAATGCCCAAAATACAGCAAGAAAGACTCTAAAACCTCCACTTCAGGTAAATTCTGGGCCAACTGTTTTAACTAATGTCTTTTAGAGGGACCTTAGTGGAGTCCTGATGAACAGTATCATCCCCACATACAGGCATCGTAGGGAATCTGATAGTTTATTCATTTCCGAGTGCCTCAGTGTGCCTAGCTGTGTGCTGAGACAGCTGTGCAAACTCTCATTGTCTTGGGATTGGGGATGCGTATCAGATCTCACTTCAGTTTGTTCATCCCAGACAGCTGACCTCATCCTGCTTTGGGGTGGCTGATTGTGTAGACATGGAGTTAGGTGAAGTATCTATACATTGCAGGTACAGGAGGAACACAGCTGGCCGTTTTGATTTGTATATGTTTATGTAAATGCCTCATAAAATATTCCCCATTGGGACAAGCTGAAGTCACGCATCATAAAGATCAGCTCCTGTAATGGCTTCTTTACAACTGCATTTGCCAAGGTAGTGAAAAAAATATGCCTGTGTTTATAGGAAATTAATTTCTGCCCCTTCAGTGATCATCCCTGAGCAAGCAGAAGAGCTGAATTATCCTAGTTGCTTCACTCTGGCAGAGAACTGCTCTTCGGAGCCTCCTGCAGTATAATCCAGTGGGGATGTTCAATCAGAAAATCTTAAAGCAGAGAGGTCCCAATCCAGCAAGCCCTGTGCTCATGCAGCATGTAGTCCTTCCTCAGCAAAGCACTAAATCACACCCTTAATTTTACACCTGTGCAAGATCACAATTCTGGGCTGGACTCAAGCCGGTGTGTAGGTCTTGCTGAAGAAGAATGCATTTTTGCCTTTGGGCTTAAATTAGCATACAAAGAATGAAATGCCTTACGAGGCAGATCAGCAAGGTTATTTAAAATATAAAACATCCCAAGCGTGACAGGACCTACCAAGAGAGGAAGACTTCTTAGTGCCAGTAGATGGTGCCCTGCAAGCTCCCTTTATGGGTAAAGTCCCCACTGATCCCAGTTTTATGCAGCACCCCAAAATTCTTATGGCTTAGTGCTGCTCCCATTGCAGAGGAGGTCTTCATGACTCTGCTGGGAGTGAGCCTAGAGGAGTTCTGCAGGAAGCAGTTGGATTTTGTAGGAGTCTTCAGCTGAGTCTTGTCCTTCAGGTAAGACTTTTGTAGCAAGAATGTAACTGCTGAATGCTGTGGATGAACCCAACCTGAACTATCTAATTCTGTAGGGTTTCTTCTTGAGAGCTGGAAAGAGTAGGTGGAATCATTGTTCAAACTGAAGCCAGCTGGAAATTGGTCTATAAATTCATTAAACATAGGTTTTCTCCTAAAATCTGTTCTAAAGCAGGATTGATACATTTTTATTATTTTAAGATTCTGGCAGAGTGGATAGTGTTGCTGCAATGGGCAGATCCACCTTCAGGACAAACGCTGCTTCTGCTCCAGCTAACAGCATGGCTTCCCAGCCATGCTGGTCCTTCTTAATTTGGTGCTATCAGAGGCACTTCTGCAGCTGAGGTGCCCCGCTGCAGGGCTTGTGTGCATATGAGATCTGCTTTGCAACAGAAGCAAACCCCTGTGTAGTTCGTGGCAGTGAAAGTATGGCTTGCATCTGTCCCCTTGTAGCCAAAGATTAATCCTGGAAGAGATAAAGAGCAGTAGATATGGGCAGCTGTTCAAATTAAGTGTTTTGTCTATATGTATCCACCCCACCGTGTGTGTTACATCTCGCCTTGGCTGTTGCAGCTCATGTAGCCGAGTCAATGAAAGAGAAGTTGGTTTTCTTACACATCCCCCTTAAAATTTGAGGAGTTTCCCTGACAGAGTGATGCATAGTTATAGGCTCAGTAAAAGGTAAAATGATTTATGGCTTACACACTGTAAATCAATAAAAAGAATCACAGACATTGACAGCATGTTCACAGCCCATTTCTTTAAATGGAAGGCACTTTTCTATCCTTCCCATTTCAGACCAGTTGGCGCATGGGGAGGTTCCTGCCACTAACAAGTGCTAAGAGAGTCTTTATAAAGCTTGTAAAACCTATATCTTATGTAATACTTCTCCTTATGTGCCCTTTCTTACTGTATCATCGTTTCCAGTTGTAGAAAGTACCATGTTGTCCACCCTGGCTTATGTGATTACCTTCTCCTGTGGGGTATATGAACAAAACACATTAAACATCTGCTGGTATTTAAGCCCCTCCAGACCAGTCCACTAACCTCTGACTTTCCAGCCTTGGTATAAATCCTAATTAAACTGTGTTTCATTGACGTGAGGTAGGGTGTGTGCCGCAAGCCCTGGGAACAGCAGGGGATGTGCAGCAGGTAAGGGCATCTCCCCTGGCCAGCGAGGCTGTGGTGCTGCTGCTGAGTTTCAGGTGCTGCAGAATGGATTTCAAAGGGAAAGGGGATGCTGTTAAATGAGCCTCATGCAGAACTCTGCCATGAGGGTGCCACTCCCCAGCCGTGTTGCCCCACATCCAGTGTGAGTGGCTGTGGGGCTCGGAGCTGTGCAGGCCAGCTTGCCAGCACGGGGAGGTGGGGATGGGGAGCCTGGGTGCCAGCCAAGTACAATTTCCTTTATTTACATATAGATACCAGTCCTGGAACATGTTTAACTGCTTTGTTGAAATGGGCCATAAATGGGCCATAAAAGTTAGCCATTTAAGTCTGGAGAAGCATTAAGAGATTCTTCAGTGGTAGATGTGTTATAAATAGTCCACAGCCGAGCCACACTTCAACAAATGCCTGGTTACTGGCTGCTCTGAAAGTGCCCTCTCCAAATATCCACCATCTGCTCATTCCGAGGGCAGCCATGTCACAAAACAAGACAATTGCACGGAGTTTCTTCAGCCAAGATACTGAGGCTTGTCTAAGCTCTAAGCAGTAGTCAACAAGGTGTTAAAAGTTACAGGCCAGAAGTTAATGTCTTTTAGAAAATCAGATTTTTCATTAAAGCTTCCACTTGCCTTTAAAGGCAACATGTATTACAGGTGTGCTTATCCCTTGGGAACACAGCCCGTGCTTAGATATTCTTTGGGTAAGCTGGAGACTTTCCCGAGTCAGGCCAAAATTGAAATTTAGCAGCTTGAGGCAGTTTAATGTCTCCCTTGTTTCTTTTGATGAGAGAATAGGATACATGCTTTGCACAATCAGCATTATCTATGGGATTGCAGCCCTGCATACTGCAACCGACACCTCATCATGGTGTGCAAAAGTAAATGAAAAAGCAGCAGTGATTCTAATTACTGTATGCTAATTGGGCTGCATTCAGGCTTCATTGATGATGCTATTATGCTGCAAGAAAACAATGGCAGCATATGTACTTACCTTGCTCTACTTAGCCTATGATTATTCTCTGTTAGTACAGAAATGTACTGAAAGTATCAGCCTACACGCAAATTAGTCCATGAAATGGACCACTGGAAGTTCAGCCCTTGAGCACATTCATTCTTTCCCGTTTTGCATTGAATCCAATATCGTGGATGCCATAGCAGCTTGAAGCACCTTTGTCTTGTATTGGGCTTCGGTGGAAATAGCATTTACAATGTTGTGTTTCCTCCCAAGAAAACACTTTTGTATTCCCACTCAACCCATCCTGATGTCCCTATCTGATAGGCTTTCCAATGCGAAGTTTCACTGTGGTGGTCTGGAAGTCACGCAGCCTGGGGAAGCATTACCCATGCAATGTGCATCCAGCAGCACTCCTCTGCCAGTGCTTGCCAATTAGCTCGAGACTAAATTTGATAAGGGAGAGGGGTGCATACTCTGCTGTATTACTCACTGACTGCTGCTTTGGTAACATGAGCATAACTTGTTATTTACTGTAAGCTGGACTCAGGCATTTGCATATTGTTTTTTACAGTAGTATCTAATATGCTGAAAGCTGCCGGAGTCATTACAAAATCATCAGTGCTTGTTCCAGTGTGATATATTCTGTTTGTCTAGCTGGCTGTTTTGCTACCATATGTATTTATTGAAGCTGGCTGAGTATCTTATTCAGTGATATTTTGCTTATTTATTCAAGAACGAGTTCATCAAAATTCAGCCAAGCTCTCTGTCCTCAACATACACAAATCTAATCTAGCGTTTTGAACACACCCATCACAATAGCAGCTGAATGCAAAATTGAATGTGATTCGAAAACTGAATGCAAACTTGATAGGAGCAATGAAAAAGTCTGCCTCCCCACAAATCCATCCCAGGTATTACTCTGCAATACTGTAATGGCCTCTGAGAGGCAAAGGCACCGTTTTTCCCTTTAAGGCACCACCCTTGCCTAGTAACTCAAACCAAACTCAAATGCTGAGTCCCTGGGGAGTTTCTAGCAGGTGCCTGTCTCAGGGCCCATCAACTAGTAAAGTGGTCATGATGTCATGTACAATATTGTGGTCTCATCAGGGAGACTGATTTGTGTTGCATTAAGCAAGACAGAGTTGCTAATCTCCACTGAGGTTTACATGGGAAAATTTAAAGCCTATTCCAGTATATTAAATGAGGCTGAAAAGCTTCGATCAATAATTTCCCTTGTATGAAAAATAAGAGATGAAAATGATAGTAGATTGATTCAAAATACTTAATGCCAGATACCAGCTGATGGAAGTACCTTGTAAATAGCATTTTGTACAGTTGCCAATGAATTAGTCTAAATTGTGAGGGTGATTGAAATGTATTTTATAATGTTCATCTCCACTTTAGTGGCCATTTACAAAATCTAGAAGAATATGAAATCCCCAAAGAGTAAGTGAGCAACCAGCAAAAATACAGAGTAGCTAGCAGTGGTAGTTTGCAAATGAGATCTTGGAGTACTTTATAAGACAAAAAGCCGGAGTTCTTTACAAGCAAGAAGAATCGGTGCTAGTAGTGTTTTAAATTTAAAAATGTGTTTTCTAAGTACCTCTTTTTTCATCAACCCTCTCTTTTACATGGAGATTATGATCTTTGATGTGGAAAGTGAAATGGATGGGGTTTTTTAACATTAATTTGGTAATAAAAGAGCACTGCCTTCTCTGAACAGCCCTATGCTCAATTGGGGCATTTTGTAGGACTATGTTGTATCTCATCACACTGATTTCTGCAGGGAATTTGGAGAACTGTGTTGCTTAGCTGGCTCACTGGAGCGGATGGTGACCTTGGGCAGTGCTGTGATGGCTTGTAGGGACAGCCCAAGGGCACAGCTAGAAGAGGATGCTCAAAGAGACCTCAGGATTGAGACCAGTCACACAGTCCATTGCAGCCTGTCTCTCCCTGTCTGTTCAGAAGAGCTCTGCAGCCCTTCTCCCCTTTCTCTGAATTTTTTTCTGGTTCCCAGTTGCTCTGTGAGTTGTCCCAGGGCTGCTCCCTCCAGTGCTTGGGGAAGGCTGTAGTGTGGGTCTACTGTGACCATATTTTTTTCATGTCCTCCGAGATAACAAACAGCCAGACACTCTAGCAGGAGTTGCTCCATAAAGATCCATCCATGTTGCAACCACTTGGGAACTTGGCTTTTGTTCAGAAGTGGGAGTGAGCAACAATTTTTTGCTTGTGTGGTCTTGTAGTGGGTATGGAGTCATTAGAGAAAGGGCTCCACACTCTGCAAATTTGGGCCTTAACCACTCTGAGAACTTTATTTTGTGACAATTTTTTGCTTCTTTAATGTATTGTGGCACTGGTACTGATATTGGAGTTGATTTCTCTGCTAGCTGAAGCCAAGACTTTATGCAGACAGATCCCACTCAAGCAGTTCAGATGACACACGAGTGATGGCCAGGCTGCCTGCACAGTTCGCTTCCACTTTTTGTCCCCATGCTGTGAACCGTGAGGTTCCCATCTCTATATGGGGTTGTGCAAAAGTCTGCTTGAGCTGAGTGCTGGTTTTTGGTTTATCTTCGTAATGAATGTAATGGGAAGGTCTCTGCTTCAAAGTCCTCTTGGGTGGAGCTGGCATTTTTAGCAAAGCATTTTAGGTGTACTCCCACCTTCCTGCTCCAGGATCATATAATCTGGAGGAAGAAACAGTGTGCAGCACTGGTGCTATAACAGGAATGGCTAATGATGAATTTTGTCCTTTACCTTACTGTGTTTTATCGGAAAAGAAAGGTAATGCAACCAAGGCAGGGCTGTGGAGCGCACACAGGGTTATGCTGATCACCCGTGCCGAAGTGCTAGAAAAGTAATGTCTTCTTGTGAGTAACAGGAAAACAGCATTTTCAGTCTAATTAGTTTCCAACACTCAGTCCACAGGATTTTTGCAGGAAATAGGTCTTTCTATTTATAAAATGTTGTTCTATCAAGTCACAATTTTTAATTTGTGGCCTTGAGGATTTTCATTTCCTCCTCATCAGGTGAATTTTAACTAACCTGTGTTCCGTCAGCACTATACGAGCTGCTGCCAAAACTGCTCTTGGTGCCTCAGTCTAGGTCTCTGCAGGGAAGAGGGGAGCTGGAACAGGGCTGAGCCCTGCTGAGACCCTTTAGTACTTAGAAATGATCATGAGCAATGGTCCTTTCTTCACTTGTTGGCTTTTCTGTCTGCCTTTGGAGCCTGTCAGGATGACCTCTGTGTCCAGGACACGCTGCGATTGCTTTCTCTTGGTTCCTGTTCAGCGTGCACATGAAGGAGACTGTGGCTCAGCTCTTATTCTGCCTCTTGCACCAGAGACGCGTTACAACCTGGCAATCAGCAAAATCCATATAAGCCCCCGAAGGACTGTCTCACTCTCCACAGGTGATGTCTGACCTATTAATATTGATGAAGGTGAATAGGACAAACAGATTTAGCTTGAATCTCAGGTCTTTGGTTAGAAAAGCACAATCCCCTGCCTCCCACCCGAGTGTGTTTAATCTAAAGCCCTTACCTGAGCACACCGCTCCCCTGTTGCCTTCCTCTTTGAAGCCCGTTGTGTTACCAGCTCCACAGCTCTGTGTGGGTGAAGGGGACGCAAACCAATATGCACAAATACCACGCGATTCCCACTTGTGATGAAAGTGAAGACACTTGTATTTTCTCTCTGGCTCTGCTTGCTGCCTTTCAAAATCCTGTTTGCTATTTGCAATTGCACACTTAGAATAGGCTCTTTGTGTTCTTTCCTAATTTTTAGGTTATTAAGGGTAATAAAGTATTGCGGAATGCATTTCTGAAGCTAGGTGCACTGTAGGAGAATTTGAAATATTTATTAACATTTCTATGTGTTCCTTTGCAGAGGAGAAGCAGGTGAGGATTAATGTACGTCACTTGGGGCACTGGCCTGACCGAACACATTTAGCTCATCCGAATGCTGAGCTGCATCCTTGGTATTTCCCAGGACGTGGGATCCCGATTCAGAGTTTACTTGCCCACCAGTGGAGGCCTTGATATAAATCCTCGTGGCTCTGGCCTCGAACAGGACCACCAGAGCGTTGCTAGTTCAGCAGGCAAGCCTGGGATGGTGAATGTTGCCCTCGCTCCTCTTGCAAAGCTTGGCAGTGTCTTTGAAAATAAAAACTCATGCGACTTTACAAGCCATGCAGTGGGAGTGCAGCAGGAGAAGTGGAAGAGGGTGTTTCCGTAGGCATCAAGCGATAACCCTTTGAAGGATAATGAATGTCTGGCACTGCTTTCCAGCACCGGGAGGAAATATGAGGAAAACTGCAGATGTTACTGCTGTGGTGAAAGGGGGCAGAAGCAGGAGGAATAAGAGATATGCTTCACTGCTGTTGTTCTAAACAGGAAACAAATAAGCACTAATCAGTAAACAGCCCATAACATTTTCCCCCAGACACTGTCCTCAGGTGGCCTGTTCGTGCTAATCCTCCTCAGTATTGAATCACATGCAATGCAAAAAACACCCAAACCTCTGAGCAAGAGATTTCAAACTTACACTATCTAGGAGAAACTTCTCACCAGGGCTGGTTTATACATCGTAACAAATAGTACCAGGCCCCGGGGTTGAATGCTAAGGCTGTGGCTGCATTTTGAATCTGCTGCTAATTCATAAACATCACAAGCAGTTGATTTCAGCAGAACCCCTTGATTTAATTACACTCTTGTATACAATAGGGACCTTACATTTTCCTATATGTAATGAATATTAAGCTGATAGCCCTGTAATTTCCTGTGCCAAGCTTGCTCTCATTTTTTGCATATTGATACCACATTTGGTTTGTTATTTTCCAATTTTCCAGTCTTCTAGACTTGTGCTCAGCGAGTTCTCCATAGTAATTGCTGTTGGCACACAGTTCCTTCTTCAAATCTGCTCTAACACCCAGGAATGAATTTTGTCTCATCCTAGAGATTTGCTTGGGTTTGCATTTCTCTTATTTATTCATTGCCTTTAACTCGGCAACCCTGGAATCATGCAGGACACTGGATATTATTTCATATTCCACAGTTTTCATTTCCTCCTTTATCCCAGGCGGCCCCCCTTCCCCTCCACATGCGCATGTGGCTGGTTATTATCTGATCCAGTGACTTTCTGCTGTTCATAAGCCACTTTCCAGTGGTACTTCCTCAGAAACTCTTATTCAAATCTGAACACCAGAAGGGATTTAAATATGGCAGCATCAAAAATAAGGCTGATGCTTACTAAATCTTCCTGGCCTCTTGGTGCTTGTTCAACTTGTTTTTTCTCTCTGTCTGAGGTTGCTCATCTGGGTGTGCCCTACCTTGCCTCTGGGGAGCGGAGGGGGAATACATCTCTTTCTTTGTGAAATTTAGTCATTGTTGTGAGATTTAGTTATTGAAAGAGGTGCAGGGTGAGGTCTGTGTGCCAGGGAGGCAGTGTGTGAGGTTGCTTTTGATTTGAGTGTTTTTGTAGGACTAGTGTGGAATTAAAACAGAAAAGGAGTTGACAACATACTTGAACTTCTATTTGAACTAGAAAACAGACCTTCCTTAAGTGTTAATCATATAAGATATGTCAGCTAAGTGTCTATAAATGCTATCCCCAGCCTGCTGCACTGGAGTGCTGGGGAGACACACTTGGCCCTGAAAGGGTGAGTCTTTGATGCCTTTGACTGTCACTGTTCTTAGAAATTGCAACAACTTAGGAGGGAAAAAAAAAAAAAAAAAACAAAGACAGAGAAGGGGAAAAGGAAAAAAAGAAAAGCATTAACTGAATTCTCCCCATTCCCCAAGGTGCTGCATGAAAATCAGCTTTCTCAAATGTGCCCGAAGGAGGGCATCCACTTACTGAAGCTCTTGAGCTTATGGCTTGTGTTCAAAAAATAGTCAAATAGACTGTTGACCATAGTAATGCCAGACAGACTGTGCACGCTGCTGGTGCCTCCAGCTTTTCAGAGTTTTGGGCCTGTTTCTGTCTCTGAGATGCTCATGAGGCTCGTGTCCTGAAGAAGCAGGTACATCCCGGCACCTGACACACCTTACAGCCATGATGCAAGTTGAGGTGCTCTTTCCCTGTGAGTTCATGGCACTGTTTTCTATACTGGGTATAATTTCTCTGGCTGCAAAAGGAAAGCCAGATGCCTTCTCTGTATTTCTTTGTGATTTCTTTCCAGGAGTATTTACCGAGAGGAGTATTCCCACGGTAAATAATGATCTTTGCCAGAACAAACAGCAAAAAGAGGTGTGCCCATATCACAAACCTGACCTTCACCCATCACACCATCGTGCTTGACTGTACTGCTGGCAGGGAGGTGGTAAGCTGGCTGGCTGTGCTTATCCCAGGTGAGCACCTACCTTTTTCCTAAATATATCCAAGCCTTGCTGCCTGATTTTTGAATCTGCAATTGTATGAAGGCCAGATTCTTTCTCAGGACTTAGTATATAATGTTTTTATCTCATGTTCTTGTGTTCTCCACCCAGCCCTCAGAAGATTGACCAATCCTGCAGCTCCACCTGTTTGGGTTTTTTGTTTTTTTTTTTTTTGGCTGTATTTTGTACTAACTTTCCAGTCTTTGAAACCTCTTTCCAGTTTGGTCAGCACTGTAGTGCCCAAGAAGAGCAGCCAGGGCCTGAGGCAGGGACCAATGTGGGTGAAGTAGTCACATTGATGGCAGTGTTGCCATGTGATGATGCAAATTTTTCTATTTTTGTCAGAAATGAGAGTCTTGGTAAACTAGAGTCTAGATCAAAGATACTGTAGTTGGAATTCTGCTTATTTTGTCACCTCTTTCTGCAGAGTGACCTACTTCCTGGTGCTACCTGATGTAGTCAGAAGCAATCTGTGCAATTAAGAGTCTGAGAGACATCTTTGGACAGGAAAACTGTCAGGTTACTGTCTTTCCCAGTTGAGTTTTATTTTCCGTAGCGCTCTTGAGGTCTCTTAGTTCCTTTCAAGAGACAATTCATACATGCAGGCTCAGCAATTATTGATGGCTTCCTTCTGACAGAGTATGTGAGCATGTGTGTATCACAGGGTACGTACCACTGTCCTAAGTGCATCGTTGAACATCTTAAAATTAGAAGCCAAAACAACATTCCTCACTGAAAACCTCATTTTTTCAAAGCAGAATTAATTGCACCAACTCCTCATCCATGTGTATAAAAAAGGAAAATGGCCCACTGGTTTTTTTTCCCAATGTGGATTGCTCTTATTCCTGTTGAGAGGGCTGATCAGGAAGGATGTGTATGTTCAGTTCTTGTGTGGTGGTCCTGAGGGCTCAGAGGTGAGCTCCGAGATAAGCGCATGCTGGAGTGCCCATGGTGAGCTAGGATGAGCTGAAACATACTTGAGGGCTTTGCTCCATCTGATCCAAGTGGCTGTGTTCACCTGGTAATGCTGTAGCCACAACATGAGGTGTGAAGAGCTTCCTGGACCCAACCTTTCCTCCCAGTCCTTGCTCCCCTTCACAGCTGTCACCACCCACTCCGATCTGCTGGTGCAGTGCCCAGTGCCATCCCTCCCCTACTCAATGTACTCACAATGAGCCAAGGTAACCTAAAAACCTGCAGGTAGATAGGGGGTTTTTTGCTAGTTTTGCCTTGCTTGCTGACTCTGGACTAATTGCACACATGGTCACGGTGGAAGATAGGAGAGGAATCAGCCAGCTGATGTGTGCAGGCACTGCTCACAGCTCAGCACCAAGCTTTGGCAAACCAGAAACGAATGAGTTCAACTGGGCTGCCTTGCACAGAGGAGATGCTGATCAGTTGGTGACTTCTCTCCTGAAAGGCTGGTTGTGGGTTTCACAGCAGGGTATCCAAGGCACCATTAGCTGTAGAGGTACCGGCAGCAGACAGCTTTGGTTCAGTAAAAGGGGAGATTTTTTTGAGACAGCTTTGCGATGAGTAGACAGCTTGTGTTCTATAGATTTCTAAGTGTATTTTGAATCATGGGACTTGCTGGGTCTGTGTGATCCTGGCTCAAATTCAGTTTGATACCTCGGAGGTGAGTTGATGGTTTATGTTTTACATTTATACAGGCCCAAATCATCCTTCTGGCTGTAGCTGATTTAAATAATGGCTGTTTCTGCAATGGTAGAGGGTGAAACTGCTTCCCCTGCACTTCCCTTTCTGAGAAGAGAGCAGAAAGTGGCTGAGCAAGTGGCACATACAGTTGCAATAGTCCCGGAGCAGGAGCTTCAGAGTTATACATAACAGTTGAGCACATAATTGTGCACAATGCAGCAGAAACATTTCTCTTGTGATTGAAAGGCCTTTGCCTTTGGTGTGTAACTGTTCTACCTGGGAATATCTAGGGGCTGCGAATCTGAAACATTTCAGGCACAAGTGCTTATCACTCACATCTGAAAACGTCAGAGCAAAATGGCCTCATGACAAGCACAAGCAGGGCAAATAATGACCTTTACAAGACATTTTTACAGAGCAGGATAAACAACAGGGGCTGGATCCTCAGCTGTAGTAAACCATCCTGTCTGTGCTGACGCTGCCAGCTGAGGTGCCGATCCTCAGAGATCTATAGAAATGTCACACAGGAGCAGCTGCCACTGCTTTGCGGCTCTAGTGAAGCTGTTACAAGCTGGCCTGAGAGCTGGGCTTCCAGTGTGGTTGGGAAGTTGATATCATCCACCTCTGTGCTTGGGAGCTGATGAGAAATGCTTCCTACTAGTAAACCTTTCTTTACGTAGAATCGCTGTGGAGCAGGCAAAGCAGGTGAGCTTGGACACTGTGCAAGGGATGCTCTGTCAATGGTTGTTTGCCATCACTTCAAACCCAGGGGCTGCATATTTCCTTTAATTCTCCCCTCAGCCAAATATTGACCAGTAGGCTGGGAGTACCCACTTTTGTGAAGCAGTGGGACAAAAGCATTTGAAGGGCTGTGGAGTGCACTTGGGAATGCTGACATGGTCCTAGTGGACAAGAGCCTGTAGATGCACTGACTCATTAACTTGTACACCTTGTCCATCCTCCCAGTATAAAACTTGATTTGAGTTGGTGTAGGGGGTAAATTACCTTCAGCTGAGCTCAGATTTCAATCACAGAGGAAATGTGTGTTGCGCCTTCTACTAGGCTTGTGTTCAGGTGAGGAGTCCAGTCCACATAGCTGCTGAGTTGAGAGTTTACCTGTGTGAAACTCACTTTAGAAGAATAGTATCGTTAAAAAGGGAAGCTGGCTGGCTCTCCTAAATTAAGCAATTACTCTTAGACACAGCCCTCTTTGTGAAATAGTTGGAAGTTCATCCTCAGGCTGAGATGGAAGGTGGTTTAACAAGGAGTTTTACAAAGTGTAGGTGCATAAATTTCTGAAGCATATCTGTATAAAGCTGCTGTAAAGGCTGCATAGAGGTTAAGCAGATAGATAACTTTATAGAAGCTGAATAATCACACTGTTATTCTATATCATCTTGCTGGAAAGCATATTTTTCTACAGAGCAATGATACAGAAGATATTTGTGTGTAGTGATTACGGCAGCAGCAATCAATTGCACACAGCAAATAATTTGTTAGCACAGGGATGCACATTATATCATCAATAAAGGGATTAGTTTGTTGAACTATAATGAGGGTGAGAAGAAAGCAAACTTCACATTGCTATAACTAGTCCAGTCATAATATTGGCAACAAATACATCTAGTGTACATACATCCCTCTGAAGATTAGTATGGTCTTGGTTTCCTTATACCCACTAGCTCTATACATGCTTTGCATCTTCAGTATATGCCACAAGTATCTACTCGTTAGCTCCTTAAAAATAATACTTACCCTGATTTTAAGGAACATACACAAGTACACTGCTACATTTACCACTACGAAAGAAAAAACAATCACCCTAATGTCACTGCATCTGTTAAGATACCTTCTGTTAAGATACAGGTAGGGTAATTGGTTTCTTTTTTGTGTTCATTAGGAGCCCTGGCATCTTGGATTAGATATTCCCAAAGGCAGGCATGGTCCTTTATCCTTCGCTTGGATGGGGCCCTGGAGTTGCTAATCTCAGCTGAGCTCCTCTTACACAAATCCTACTCCCTCGTTGCACGTACGCTGTGCTATGACAGTCACAAATCGCTGTGGAGGAGAAGCCTCCCCAACACCTGTGAGGTGGGTTAGTTTGATTATCATCACTGCAGAGTGGATTTTCCAAGTGTGCTGCTGATGGCACATGTTCAGGGTCACCTGAAGAGAGCATGACTTCTTGGCTGAGAAACAGATGTTAGGCTCTGCCTCTTCTCCCAGCTCCTCATCAGCCACACGAGCTGCAGGAGAAAATCCCTCCTTGAACCCCTCCAAAATGTGTCTTTAACCCCTGTCTGCAGCTCCCTGGTGCAGAGGGGACTGGCTGGTGCATGTAACTCCTTTACAGGTAAAGTGGGGCATGATGTCTTCTCCTAGAGAGTCCCTTCCGTCTCAGCAAGTACCAAGGCTGGGGCCAACTCCAGCATGACGCTCTGCAGGCACTGGTAGTGCTGAAGGCTGAGATTTGTCTTGCTACAAATCCTACACGTTAGGTAGGAATGCGTCTTGCCTTATAGCAGGTTTGGGGATGAGTTTAAAACTGACTGCTTTGGAGGAGAGCCAGAAAATGAGGAGGCAGCTGAAAGGGCAAGTTGTGCATCAGCAGGGGAAAATAATCCCTCCTGATTCCTGCAGGTAACTAGAAGTCCCGAAGTGTGGGATTATTGTTATACAAGTAAGGTGTAAACAAACTCAATGGCAGTAGAATGCCTAAATCCTTTAGCCCTCGTACAAATCAAATCTGTTCTGGAAGGATTCAGTTATTTCTGAGATCTCGCCTTAGCTGGGGATTAACTGACACCAGAGATCAGGAAACCCATTATATTTGAATCTGTGTATGTACTTGCTGGGCTTAGTTTTTGCTGCGAATGGTATAAGGAAGATGCAAGGCCTTAATACATTGGCTGTCAGGGCTGTCAGAGGCCCATTCAGTTTTTATAGCCAGCCAGTCAATGGTCCCTTTGGATTCTGCTGGAGCAACTGGAGGCTGTATTTTCTAGACCAAGAAAAAAGGACAGTATGACACATCCTGGAATATATCAGGAGCTGGGAAAGTAGTGAAGAATATGTGATGTAGCCTTGCATTGTGTGGAGATGTTTTCTACAAGCTAATTAATTATCCTCAGAATCAGTCAGAAGGTGTTGCTAATTCCTTGGCCCATTTCTGTGATTGCTGAAGCAAAAAGCCCATTTGTTAAGGCTATTTTGGGAACTGTTCTGCTTCTGATATCTTGCACCGTGCTCCCCACCATCATGGGCATGTCAAAACCTGAGGACTAGTTCCCCCAGTTGCAGACTGTGTGGCATGGGGTGGGAAGGCAGGAGAGTGGCAACAACAAAGTCTCTGACCTAAGTATAAAAACCAGAAATCACAGCTGAGTTATTACTGAAAACAGAAACACATGTAAATGCTACCTCAGCTGGCCTATTCTGGGTAGCTTCCAGACATTTAATTGACTAAGACAGATATATTGCACTGTCACTATCTGCTGGGGACCCATATAAATCCTCAGTGATGGTTTCTTTTGCCATTTCATGTAGCCATGCCTGGTGACTTAAGCGTTACAGGAAGGAAGCAAAATACAACTCATCCTGTCAAGAGCTGCTCTGTATTGTAATTGCGGTATCTATAAGGAGTGTCAGGGTTGGATTATTGGAGATGTCAGAAACAAAATGGGAGAGATTAAAGAGCCACAAAGACCTGCAAAATGAGGAGGTAATTGCACTTCATGAGAGCACAAAGATAACACTGGGAATGTAGATCTCAGCCAGCACTGCGTGGAGCTGAAAGCGCGTGCTTTGTGCCCTCTAGTCTCTAAGTGTGCTCCTGGGAGCACGCTACGATGCCTGGCCTAGAGGAGCCTAGTGCTCAGTGAGAACTTGCTGAGGAAGACACCGTGCTCCTCTTGCAAGAGGTAGCACAGAAGAAAGGTGAACTCTGCTGCATCGCGAATGCACTTTAGCAGCAGTGTGTTACCCAGCCTTTTAAATGAAGGAAACAGCTCCCTGCTGAATACAAAAGCAGGGAAGACACATAAGTGATTCTGCATGAAAGGCTTGGACAGGCAGAGCATCTCCAGATGTAATGGCAAGTGTGCTGCCTGATGTACCACGCTACAGCCCTCAGCATGGGGCCAGTGCTGGGCTTATCCATCACCTTCATCAGCTTCTCAAATGCTGCCCCAGGTGAGCCAACCTGAGCTAAACTGGGGTCGATAGGAAGCCATGAGATCTCTGAGGAGAGAGGCAGAGCATGAGCTTTTTGCCTCCTTGCAGATGCCAGCTACCATCCTGAAACGGCGCTCAGGCAGAAAGAGAGCTCTTCTGGCTGTCAGTTATCTGTGGTTCCTTCTCATTACTGAAAGCCTCTGTCTGCAGAAAGGCTTCTGAACGCTGCTGCACTGACACTAGGCAGATGTATTTGTTTTCTCTCAGCTCCTGTTTTCTCCGTTGTGTCTGCGTTGCACTATGGGGGGATCTCTAGACTGGCTGCAGAGCAAGGCTCACTGCCTGTGCAAAGCTGTCTGCAGAGCCAGAGGATGTCTGTAATGACTTACCTATTGTAAGGAGCCATTTAGTGTCTCTTTATAATTGATGGGGAAAAACGGGCCCCTCCAGGGTTCAGTTTACTTAGTGGCTGTAAGGTGGGTTGAACTGCCCTATGGGGTTTCCTTGAGCTCTGCTGACTGTAAAGGGAGCCAAAGCAGCAAACTTGCACTTCAGTAACTACGAATTTGACCCTAGTGTATGCCAAGCTGTGTGATGGAGTTGTTGGGTGCACTTGGACTATCTCTATGTTAGCAAACCAGACAGTGCAGCTGCCCTCCCAACTCCTATGTGAATAGTCTGCTAGTCCTTTAAGGAGCTGCTCCCAGGACTGCTTTCTGAGAGTTGTACAGACCCACTCTCTCCCTGTCTGAGATAAATCACTTTTTCTGTTTAGCATTTGGTCCTGTTATCATGACACTTGAGCTATTGAACATTAGTCTCCAGTGAAACAGCTTGTGTGATGCTGCAGCAAGGCTAAGGGGTGGCATCATGTCTGTTGTCCAGGTGAGGAGGTGGGAGTGACCTCCAGGTCAGGAGTAAAAGTGCAAACAAAGGAATTCAGGTGCTTGATAATCACCGAAATAAAATTTCCTGTAAGAAGTCGGGGACTATGTGACATAGCGAAAGTCAAACAGAGGATACAGAGCAAAGAAAGGTCTTGCTCCTCCCTGCAAAGAGTTAGCAGGAGACAGCACAGCCTGGTCTCCTGTTTGCCCATGTCTTGCATGTGCATACTGCCAAGCCAAAGATGAACTTCAGTGTCTCATTTCTCATGGAGCACAGGTATAAGAGTTGGAGTCGAGCAAATGGCTATTTCTAGCAGCTTACCATCTTTCCTTTCTCTGAAAGTTTAAGGGATGTATTTTTCTTTCCCTGGAGCAAGGAGGTCAGTGTGGCTTTTCTACACGTAGAGGAAGATGTGCACTGTCTTTATGAAGTGCAGTTATATTCCCTCCCCCCCCCAAGAAGCTTCATGTTTGATAGAGTAAAAGTATGTTACATTAGATGAGAGTGTTTACTGGCAGTTAATTGGAATCTTCCAGGGTCCAATAACTAGCTTTTTATGGTGTCTTATTAACTGTTAACCTATATTGAGGATAAGCAAAATGGGCTAACTGAGGATCTAGCCCAATTAGTCTAAGTGGCATGGGTTCTCCTTTGCATCACTTCAAATCCTGTAGAATTGAGCTTAGCAGGAGAGAAGGAATTTGGCCACATGCCTTTCTTACATTGCCAATTTGGATGAATTGATGTTTGATGTACGTAGGTAGCACCATCAAGTCAACTGAAGTGGACAAAGGTTGAGTGTGCACTGTAGGCAATTATCCATTATTATAAAAGCTCCTCAGTATAATATTTATACATTGAAATGCCAAAAAAACTGGACATGATGATAGCTTTTGCAACACTGTATAATTCATACATTATAGCTCTGCTTTTCATGTTTAATATTTCAGAAATAATGGAACACATTTCATCAGGAAATGCAACATGTGAACGCTGTGGGTATAAATAAGCACTTAACTGAAGCAGAGGTCTCCATTGCTTGCTATGAATCTCTTCCTAACTTTATAAATGTCCTAGGATATCTCATGTAAGAAAGTCTTTGAAATGGTAACCCTTAGATGACCCGTTGGTAGAAATCTCTGCAGCTCACGTGGAGAAGTGAAATCATGTCCCCGTGAGAAGCAGGGACAGAGCTCCCCTGCACTGCCATGAGAGCAGGATTTCTCCTGCAATCTCTAGTGCCAGGCTTCAGTGACTTATATGTCAGCGATGTCTATGGTACCTAGAAAAGCCAATTCGCAGTTGAAAGGATTACTAACTGACTATTATCATGCATTACTTCAGAAAATAAGTCTGTCTGGTGTGTATTAAGTGGTTCTCGGGCATCAGTGTGCTCGATGCTTGTGAAACTCTCCTTGAGGATTCTCTGGTGCTTGTGGTCAATGTGGTTTCTTCCAGCAGAGGCAGTAATTTGCGACATACCCACCTAGAAGACCACATGTTCAGGTGCTCCACACCTTCAGAAGCTGTAAGTCTTTGGGACTTCAACCTCCACCTCCGATTTCCTTGAAACCAGTTTTTTAAAATATCAGGATGATATTGTAAAGGCTTATCCTCATCGCATGCCTTGATCCATGGTCAGATTGGGGAGGGAGGGGGAAAATTCAATTTTTAAATTAGAAATCCACCTTAGAGCTGTGGGCTTGTGGTTGGCTGATTTATCTTACTCTGATTGTGTCCTGGTTGCCTTAAGAACCACTGTTAAAACATTTGAATAATCATAGCAGTCCAGGAAGTCCAGCTTTATGAAGAAGGAAGCCAAGAAAGGCATGCTAAGGCCAATTCACTGGACCACCTCGGACCCTGTGTGTGTATCCTATCCCAGTGCCATGGTGCAACTATTGGCACTGTTGTCAACTCAAGTGGGATTCACCTCCTCTAACCCAGAAGTCTGATGCTAGTGATTATCACTAAAGCTCAGTTCCTGAAGTGATCTGAGCACATCAGAGTATCAGATTGCACTTTTTCCTGTGAAAGTTTGCATAAAAAAATAAGTTGCAAGTAGTAAAACCTAAAGAGTCAGGAAACACCAGGAAAATTCAGTAATTCTGGGAATGTTTATTTAAATCATGTCTGCTCTTCAAACCACTTTCATGACTGTTGAGGACCGTGGGGCTTGGTGATGCTGCAGTCAGAAATTGTGGACACTGAGGCACATTTTCACCACTCCAGGAGTATAAAAAAAGAGGTAGTGTAAGTGAGAATTAGCTTTTCCAGGCTCTAATAGCTCTCAGTGTGTTTACTGTTCTATCTATGATCCTTCCATAATCTTTGGAGAGTTAAGGACCCTGATAAAATATCCATTGAAATCAATGAGTTGTTTTGTACAGCTCTCTGGGCACTGGATGAGATCCAGCCTAAATACCCAATCTACATTTTCATGAGTCATTGCAGGAGCAGGGAACATACCAAGACAGGTATAATTTTCAGCTTCAGTGTGAATTTTGCTACCTCCACTCTGGCTCTAGCCTGGTCAATCTACATTTCCATTACGGACAAGACTGATCTTATATCCCTATGGCACATTGCTCAAATTATATGCACACACAGTAGTCATAAACCATTTTCCAATGACTCAGGCCTTGATATTAAAGCATGTATGGTTCATGCATCTGCTCTATTATAAATCTGCTGGTGCTTCCACACAGACTGCTCAAGAAGCAGGAAAGACACAGAAACATCTGTTTAGAGTTTTAAGCAGCTTGTTAGATGAATTCAGCACCTGGGTTTCCTGCGGTGAATCAGCTATGCTCTCCTCGGTATGTATGAGAAACTAAGAAATACAATACTCCTAGGGATCCGTGCGCTCTCAGTTCATGGTGGATTGCTCTGGGTAATTTCTGCCGGTGCCAGTGGGAACCGCCTGTGCAAAACCTCCAAAAGTGAATAGGGGAATAGCACGCCAAGAGGGGAAAGTTTACTCTGCTAAATGCCAATAAACCAGATTCTATCTGTGGAATTGAGCCAGTGGAAAGCCTGGCCCTTTAATTTTAACTGTTATGGCTTGTATCGGCAGCCCAGGGTGTATCCACAGTGTGTGCTCCGGGTGCCACGGGGTCCGGCGCAGGCCGTGTGAATCGGCGCAGCTCTGTCAGCACTGCTGCACAATGCTGTGCTACGACGGGACGAGCTGCTCGCAGGATATCCTCAGTAGTATGGCGGTGCTGCTACACACAGGTTGTGGTATTTTCCTTCTTACTGCCATCCCGGTTACTGCCGTGATAGTACCCACTAATGTGCAGTAGTTCTGAAAAAAATCATTGTATCTGGTTAGAAAGTCCCAGTACTGAAACGGTTTTCTGCCCAAGCCCTTTTCTCCCCTTCCCCACAACTGAAAAGGATCTCTTTGGTTTTGGTGACCGTTACACAACTAAATGGAAATCTCGTTTTGGTGGAAGTTTCTGGCCACGCTGTGAAACCAGTATGAGGGGCTCAGCTCTGGAAAGGAGATGCAAAGCAGCTGCACGGTGGCAGGTTCTGCTTTGACAATTCTCTCTTCTCCTGCCTGTGTATAACATGTTAGGCATGAGTTGATGTCAAGGGCCACAGCAAGGAGATTTTCCATTTATGTAAATTCATTTTTAACCTACCCAGGGAACCCAGAAGCACATCCCCTCTGCCTGCTTGAAAGGGTCTGGTGTGCGTGGAACAGAAGAAACGGGCTTGTGAGACAAACTGTTGGGTTGCAATAACATGTTTTGTTCCTTGCTAAATCTAGGGTCAGACTGTGTAAACAGTGTGTCAATGCACCCGTGGAGTGACCCACATAGAGAAATCCAGAACAAGCATAATTTCAGCTGTGCCTAAAGCACGCTGTACCTCACCCTGCAACAGCCTGTTGCGGAGGGCCATGGACTCCCCCAGTTTTGGTCCTTTATGGGTTGAAGTCCTTGGATTCCTTTGGGCTTGTCCCTTCCACTAGCACAAACATTTATGGAGAAGCAGGGCTGCAACTGTCTCGTGCCTTCCCACTCTTCTGTGAATGGCAAAGGTCTGCAGTAACCTGGACGTAATGCGTTTCCTCTCATGTAGTTACAATGATCACTGAGCTACTTCTCTCGCTCTTCTGAGTGATTTTGATTATTATGTATAACAGTGTATGGTCTCCAGTGGATAAAAGCCTCTAATTCTATTTTATCCAACTCAGAGAGCAATCTAGGCAACTGGCTGTTTCCTGTATTATTCAGTAGCAGCTACGGCATGTATTATTGCATATGATATGAAGGACTTTGTAATAAATATTTAGTGTTCCTTTAATCTGTCTGTTCTTATATCAGGTTCTCTAGATAATCCCCTACTCCACCATGTACTATTTAATAATTCTTTTTCTGCCAATCTGTTCTTCTCTTTCATACAGGCACATGTGCCCGCCTGCCCTGGGAAGTGCTTTCCATCGGTCTCTCTTCCTGAGCAGTCTTCAAAGTCTTGGGTTTCCGTGACTGCATTGTTAAAAGGAAGAACATTTATTGCTTGTGTGAATTTGTGAGTGACAGTAAACTGTCTTCTGTTTAGATCCCAGCCATTTGGTGCACAATAACGATTTTTTCCCTAAACGGAGGCCAAAGGCCTCCAGGAGACAACGAGGTCTGGTGCAGCAGGCACTAGCACAGGCTTGGTGGTGTTTCTGGTTTGCTGCTGACTGGTTTGTCTGATCCCAGTCACTTTGTGCCTCTTGTTTCTTCTTAGTCATTGCATGGGTGGATTGTAGCCCTTCAGGGAAGGGGCTCTCCTAGGTGGGAACATGTGCTTTGGGCAGCAGGGATCTTTGGTGTGCAGGTACTGAGGAGCCTAGCTCTCCCAAGGGTCTGTCTTCACCTGTGGCCAGTTTGCAAGGGCTGAGCAGAAGTAGAGCTGGGAGTTGGGGACTGTTTTGTGGCCAGGCCAAGGGGAGAGGGACAAAGGCCTCCTGTACACCGCTCTGAGCCTGCCCTGGTTTGGGTGCTGTGATGACTCAGGCACTGCTTCTAGTCATGTGCTTCTGCATAGCAGTCCTTTCCTAGCACGCACCATCAGCTCCCTCTGAGCAGCATGTTGGGGACTGGGTGAACCAAAAGATGTGTCCAGATGGTTAACATGCAGCTAAAGACCTGTCTGTTCATGGACATTTTTCCTCTCTGAGTCCACATATAACTATTGGCTTTCCAATACCTGAGGCAATGAGGTCCATGTTTAAAATAATCCAGGGCTTCTCACTGGCATTTTCCTTGGAGCAAACACCACGTGAAGAGGCAGGTGATCATAAATCAGGACATGCATTTTTCTGGAGTACTCTTTCCCTAGCCAAGGCTGACTTGCAAAGTCAGATGTACCCATCGCATGCTTTCTCTGCTACTGCAAATTGGGGCTGTTAACCCCCAAAGAACAGAGCATGAGAGATGGGAAGGGGATGTCATGACTAAAGGAACAGTGAAAAAACCTAAATCGAAAAGTAGCATATCTGTAATGATACAATGCTTCACTGCTTGAAAGTTACTTATACTGCAACTAACCATTCTACAAAACCTACTAATGAAATCATGCCAGTATTTCTTAAAGCAGGCAAAATGCTGAACCAAAGAAGACATGAAAAGAGTTCTGATCATCTATTAATAGAGTAGCAGTCCTATTTTGAAAAGATCCCCAAATTTGTGTGTGGGGGCATTCAACACTAACCTCCTTAAAGAACACTTAGTGCACCTTAGTAGTATCTATTATGGTATATGGGATTTTAATTGCTTTATTATAAAAGAAAGCAATATTCACCCTTTTATGAATTTTGATTTAATGACTTTAGCACATTCATTATTAGTTCATTATGGTTCTGTGGAATTGAGGCCTCCTGAGTTAAAAGGATGTCCCCACACTAAGCTGGCCTCAATTAAAATGTAATCATATTGTGGTTAATCTCAAGGACTTGCTCTATGAGTGCAGGGTTATGTGAGAGAGAGATGCAGTGGGGGGCACGAGGAGGAAACATGAATGCAGAGAGGCAGGATTTGCACTGGTGAAAAGCTGTTTAAGTCCACTTCTGAAAATGTCCTGGGCTATAATCTGAAATTGCTTTCTTAGCTTGACCCATAATATCACATGCTTAAAGCCACAACTAGAACTTCTTGAAATAAATAAAACACCACTGATCTTTAGCAACAGAGGAAAATCCTATTTATGACAGTTTAGCCAGTTCCTCATCAAGGCCTGGAGCCAGCACAGGTCCGTGACAAAAAGTCCATTGACAGTCCAACTGGTATCGGTGAGACTTGGAGAGGTCTAGAAGTAGATTCTTGCACAGACTCTCTATTGGACTGGGGCCCATATGTGTGTGCAAATGGGACGAAGAGGGAAGCCCCTTGCAGAGGAAAATGCCAGTGTTCAAAATGCAACAGGAAATAGTGATATGTGGATATGAGTAGAATAGCAGTAATTCTGGGGAAGGTCAGCTGCATAATTAACAGTTCTGCTTCGGTCCCTGTGTTGCCTAGGTTGGACGCACAAGAAAGCCATCTCCTGTTGAGCCTTACACTTCCATGTTTGACCACAGGGCCACATTAAGAAAACCAGCAAGTTGTGATGATCTGGAAGATGATGAGAAATTCAGCTCACAAGTAATTTGGTTGAAATATTCCCTCTTTGATGTTTTGCCATACTGAACAGTATAATTTCTCTTCCAGAAGAGCACTCCAAACAGAGCTATTTTGGGATTACTTTTCTCCTTTAGCTTTTATCCTGTGGTTTTCCTGTATCTTCTTTTTATCTCCCACATCTCATCGAAAATGTCTGAAGCTCTACCCAACTACTTCTGACGTTTCAAGATCCCTTCAAGCTTAGATCCTGGGTATAAGTAAGAGTTCTTCTTAATAAAGCTGGAGTGCTTTGCAACGACTGTTTGAAAGGCTTTATGTTATCTTTTTTGACTCTACGGTGGAGCCAAGCCTGGAATCCATGAGGCCCAAAACTGAGGAGAATGGGGAGAGGCCAGATTCCTGGGTGTTGCAAAGCAAGTGTATGTAATGCAGGGGGCAGGGAGGATTTCCACAACAGCTTCCTTTTAGAAAAACAGATCCACAGTGAGTATAAAATTGAGTACAATCTTCAGTTTCAGTTCATAATTTGATGTAATTTGAGCTAAATAAATAGTTAAAAGGAAAAAAACCATAAGCCTCTGAGAAACTAGAATCCTGCTTTCACATCATGTCCTTGTTAATGTAAAGTCCAGTGAACATTTTGAAGAACAGCAATTTTTAGACTCTAAAAGGAGATGTTTGTTTCTGTAAGAGTAGAAAGTAAAGTAAGTCTTAAAGGTTAGTTATCAGGAGCAACCCTCACCAGATTTTGTGCCATATTGTTTAATTATTATGAAAGATAATTACTATGAGAATATCAGTAATGCCAGTAATGTCAATATTTCATAAAGCTTTTATAGATTACAGGAATACATTGGAAAGTGTTGTATTTCATGAAGTAACAAAAGGTGTTTGGGGAGAATGATGTTTTTATGTCAGTGACTTATGTGTAGAGTTTTACACTATCTTTTCAGGCTATAGTGGTCTCTTCATCAGTTTACAGCTGCAATGAGTCTTCTGTTTCCCAAATTTCACAAGTCTCTTTAAATCAGTATTATATGTTGCTGATGATCAAAGGCCAGGCCAGACCCATTAGCTTTGCCAGAGGAAACTCCATGCTCAGCAACAGTGACTCTGTAGTGAGGGAGCTGTAGAGTTCCCTAAATTGAGGCACATCTGTTTGCCGTGAGAAGTTATCTTTTTTTTTTTCTTATGCCACTTAGGGCATTATCTTGCAAATGATTAATCACAAAAGACCCAGCCACTGAGTTCTTGCACAGAAAATACTCAGCACTGGCAGGACAAGGTCCAGAAAGAAAACAGCTTAAGAAATCTCTTCATTGCTCTGGAAATACATATGTATTTATGAGAGGAGCTAGCTCTGGCACCCTTGCAGAGCTCCTTAACTGTGAAAGCTGTAACCTTTGGAGCAATTCAGTAGCCAATCGTTCAGCATGGGCACAAAAATATTGCTACTGACAGAAAATAAGAACAACTCCAAGAAATGAAAGGGAAGTGCTGTGTGATGTAAAACACACCTCAGAGAGCAGAAACACATCAGTTCCTTGCCCAAGCGCCCCGCCATAGGGTTTTTTTTAGTAAGTTCAACCTGTGACTTGTGAGACCAATCCAAAAGCAAACCTGCAGAGATGTAAGTCACTGCTGCTTCCATTTCAGTACAACAATAAATTATCATTCACAGCAACACAACCTCATTGTCATTAATGTGTTTGGTTTCTGAACTGATTAAGAGAAAGAGGCATACTTCAGCGTACAAGTCAGTTGGAGGTGCCTTGAATATTTCTTTCACTTGCCCAGCTTTTGCATGACAATGTTTCTACGTCTGGACGTGGTGGTTTCCAGGCTTGCGGCTTCAGAGATGTCTGTTCCAGACCCTCATGGTGTGCATACTAAGGTGGATGCTTCTTCCTACTGAGATGTGCATGTGAGTTAGTGCATGACTCTTCCTTTTTTTTTCCCTGAAAATAGTCTTGCAGAGCAAATTTGGATTGCATATATTTTGGTGAAAAGGCACCAAGTTTAGCAAAAGCATTTCAGTTTCATAAATACTGAAAAAGAGATACATTTGCTGTGTACTATGTGCTTTTTTGATACAGATATTAATACAGAATTTAATTCCCACAGTGGAGCAGAGAAAGCAGCAAAGCTGACTGTGTGTCAGTTTGCTGCCTGCTGCTTCCTGGCACCTGGGAATCAAAATGGAGATGCGTTTGCAGAGAATAGTTCCCCATGGCACGCTTCTGTTTCAGAGAACAGCCAGACCAACATCCTCTCCCTCTGACCTGCCATACCCTCAGGCTGGGAACTGCAATGGGGGCACACTGGGCACCATGAGCCTGTGGCATTAAAGCAGCTGTGCTTACACAAAAGCTTCGAGACAGAGTGCTCTCTTGCTTTCCAGGCCATGTATGTCTGCAGATGCAGTATGTATAGTCACTGTAGTGGAGGCCAGCACCTTCCATGTGCCACTGAGTGATCACTAAAGTCCTCCAAAGAGAAATCAGTATCTCACACTGTTTGTGTGTGTATGCATATGGTAGATGTAGAGTGAGCCCCCTGTGTTTGATGGGCTTAGAGGAGCATGTAGAGAAGAAGATGCTGGTGAGCGATTAACACTGTCAAGCACTATCTCTGCTTTTGATTAGTTTGCAAAGACGAGTAATTGAATCCCAACAACCTTCCTGCACTGTAGTCACCTTCATTTTTTGTCTTTCCCAGGGCATCCCTTACTGAGTATACACATACCTGCACTTTGGTCAATAGAGTACAGCCCGTAAAGTAATTTCTAGAGAAAAATTGTACCGTCTTTTCCCTCAGTAATCTTGAGAAAGGTAAAAATTATCATATTATGGGTGCTTTGGTCATGAAGAGAAAATGATGCTAGATATGAACAGAAGAAATTCCTCTTATCCCTTGGAATTTTTAAGCATTAAATTAATTCCCCTATCTCTTGGCGTGTTAATAGGAAGGCTTTCAGCTCTGTGTTAGGCAGAGGTCCGCATTTGCATTTAGATGGAGCTATTTTAAGGATTGTAGTATATACATAGGGGCCTGTATCCCATTTACAATAGAATCTGTAAGATAAAATTAATATCTAATAAGTGGTTGTTTTTCCAGTTTTGTTATAATCTGAACCAGTAACTGGAGTGGTATAATCTGACATAATAAATACTAGAGTCATTCACTTGAGAGATAGCTTATTCACCCACAAGGAGGAATACACTCCTTAACCAGTGAAGTGGGTTATATTTTTTCCCTTTCACGAGACAGACATGAAGTACTGCATCCAGAGCCGTTCCTGCCAATGATACCCAGAAGACATTTTTTTTAACTTGTGTAAAACAACCTGCTGCCTTGTGGAGAGAAACGCTTTTCCCCCACCACACAGGAAACCACAGCAGGGTGGTGGTGGCTGTCAGGTAAGGCAGCGCAAGGACCTCAAATCCTTCCATTTATCTCTGTCCTGCAGACAGGCTCTCACATGCATTTCTCATACATGCAGGGGTCTATGCTAAGTCATTGCTGCTGGTTTTGCATGCTGCTGATTTCCAGAAACACCCTGAAACAGTGGTTTCAGTAGGACTTAGGCAAATGCTCAGTGCTTCTCTGAGCTGGTGCTGAAGTGGGTTGCCATCTGCGGCAGGATGATGTATGAAGCCCAGGTTTGGGGGTTCAGCCTGGTGTGCACCACCCTAAAACTGTTATTTCTCTGGCAGCTGCAAACAAGGATGAAGGAGAGCCCCGGTGTACAGGGAGTGACATCTCTGCCTCATTCCCCTGCCAAGAGAGGACCGAGGAGGCACAGTTTTGTTTGCTGTGCATTAATTCTGGTGGCAGGGCTAGTGTGAAGTGGTGATGTAAAATCAATGGGTTTTGTTTCAAATCCAATCCACTTTCACTGACATAAATTAGTCATCAGTGTAAAGCCTCTGCATCCAGTGACACAGGGTAGCCCTGAAGTAATTCAGTCCTGCAGCTGGAGCCGTGCAAAACCACTGGTCATTTGATGGAGCAAGCACCCCTAGAGGAGAAGAGCTGCTCAGGTGCTGCTGAAGGGGCTTTTCAAGTTGGCTTTAAGTGACACTTCCTAAAATTGTCCTATTGAACTAAAAGGAGAATTTTGCTGATTTTATTGCCTCTGTTTTTAGGCAAAACTGAGCTAAGATTGCATGCTAAATGTGCTGTACTTTGCAGCTCCTTGTCAAAGATGGAAATGGTATTGGTCACTTAAGGTGACTTCCAAGGCTTGTAGTAAATGGATTTCTTAACTTTATAGGGAATTCTTAAAAGCCCCTTTTATCCTCATGCAAAAAAAATTGGACAAAAATTTCCTGAAAAATGACAGTCCCAAACGCTCTAAAGTAAAACCATGTTTCAAGTGGACTGAAACTCTTTTCTTTACAAAGTTGAAATGTTTCCTATTGGTGGGACTCTGTGTTTCTTATGCTAAGTTATATCTTATAATGGCTATGCAATGAGAATATTTTTAAGGAAGTTACTACAATATCAGAAATTGATGTGTTTCTATAATATCAAAAGCTCTTTTGACTTTTCTCTAAAAATGAACTTCATTTAAAATTGTGAAGTTGGTGCAAGAAATTCCCCATACAGTGAGCAAGCATTGCCTTATGGAAAAACCTTGTGGGAAAGATTCAGAGTGTTGTGGGGCTCTGTGCTCTGTCTCACCAGAAATTACTCAGATGATGGGCAGAATTAAAAATTTATCTCCCCAGGACACATTATCCGCGTTCCCAGGAGCTGCACCTAGCAGAGATCTGTTTGCTGACTCCTGTTGTTACTTCTCGTGCTGACAGCTATGAGAGCGCTTCTATTTTAGGGGGAGAGCAAACTCACCCATTTCCTAGTCTTTCTGACTGCCCTGTGCCTGCTAAGACCCAGCTGAAGCAGTGCTGCTGCCGGATTGAATGTCTGCAACCCCAGAGACCAGGTCTCAGATTGAAGCCTAGATCAAAAGCCTTTTTTTTTTTCTTTCAAGTGAACCCATATCTGTTAAGAATTGGACTAGTGAGCAGTAATCCTCTAGTCTTACATGAAAGATCAAATGAATGGATGGGAAAAGATAGATAACAGAGAAAAAGCTTGTTTTGGACTAGTTTCCCTAACAAGAATGGAAGAATAGTGAGGCATGTCAAACTGACTTTCACAGAGCAGGTTAATGCCAGATACTTCTTTATCCTTGGAGATTCCTCAAATCCAACAGATTTCAACATTGCCTAATGAAAGCTTAGGGAAGAGCGGGAAATGGAGCATGTACAGTTCAGAGGAGGGGAAGATGCAGATGAAAACAAATGAAAAGCCTCTCTCCTTCATGTTTCAAGTGCCAAATTATGCTTGACATTTCAATTTCCCCAAGGCGTGCTTCCGTAAAATCGTCTTGAACTCTCCTCAAAGTGTTAAAGCTTCCATCAGCTCCTCCAGTGGCATCAAACAGGTCTGATTCAGTTCTGTCTTGGGTGTGAAATGTAATCATTGTTACAGCACTGCACAACTTGCATTCAGAAGAAGCATCAAATGTCTCTAGTTTCATGGATGGGCTTCACAATCAGCTTTGCAATAGGGCACGATATAAACATTGTGCTCAACCCATTGCTGCTCAGGTGGGAGATGATCGGGTTTGGTGACTTGCATGTCACTCGCTTTGTACTGTTTCTGGGAATTCAGGACGTTTACCACTTGTGTGTGGCTTGTTTCACACGAGGATCTCCATGTTACATGTCTATAGCCAGAAGGTCTCGAGTCCTTTGGAGATCTGTAGGAGAGATCTGTAACCACTAAAATTCTCATTAGTTCTCAATGTTCCAACATTTTTAGGAAGTTTGAAAGCCTGGATTTTTGAAATGTTTTGACCATGTCCCCAGTGAAAAATACCAAGAGCAGGGAAATGGCAGAAATGCTGTGTTTTTCCCAGTCTGTTCTATTGATGTGTTTTCTTTTTCCTTAGCTTGTTTTCTTCTAAAGGTCAGTGAAATTTTGAGTTGCATAAATTTTAGTGACTTTACTCATTGCAGTCAGGCTTTTGAGGGAGATGCTGAGCTTACGTGCACTGTCAGTGCCAGACAGTCAGAAGAAACCCTCCTCCCGTGTGAGTGGGAATAATGGTGACCCAGCTTTTGAGAGACCTCACTGAATTGAATTCTCTGAAAAATATACCCTTGGGCTGTGGTTGCTGAGCACTTGAGAAGGCCTATGATTGATGACATGGTCATTACGAACATGATTAAGAGCAGCCAGGATTTACATTTACCACCTTGGCCTTTTCCAGTGTCTGCTAAACTGTGGTCTCAAGACCACCACTGATGCACACAACGTGACTGTGTGTGGAGGGGGGAATAGGGGAGCTGTGATTAATTTGGCTGGCAACATGATGCTGGCTCTCTTCTTTGATTGCAGCTGATGAATAGTATTTTAAAAGCTAAGAATACATTAAACACTTTGCTATAGCTCCTATACAGTCTGAGGGCCAGAACCACAGCTGTGCTCAGTTCACAATGGGTGCAGCTGAAGAAAGAAGAGGAAGGAATAGACAGCTTTTAGCTTAACTTGAGCTATAGATGCCGCTTCTCTTGGGAAGCGGATGGAGGCATGGGCACCGGTCCCCCCATGCTGGGAGCGGGGGGGGGGGTTGCCGATGGGGTTTCAGGCAGGAGCAGGACTAGCATTCACCAGTTTGGGCTGCTTAGTCATGTTAAAATAACAAGTTGCTACATGAGCAAGTGATTCGTGTTCCCTGCCCTCCCTCCAATGTTACGATTGCCTCTGTGCCTGGAAGGCCTTTTCCCTCCTTGCAAAGCTTGGAGCTCCCCCCATGGCTGTGAATGTCCCACTCCCCCCGTGGCTGCGTATGTCCCACTCCCTGCCTGGCAGTACGTCCCTGCAGGTCTTTGGGAAGTGCCAGCCCCCCGCAGGGGTGGACAGTGTGTTTGTGTGCTGCCTGGCCCCCCAACATAGCAGGCACCCCTCCGGGTTGATCGCGGTGCCGCTTTCCCTCTGCGGGGATCTAGCGTTACCCTGATTATCCCCAAATCTGCATGAGCTTCATATTTACCTCTGCCAAATTTGTTTGAGATTAGCTGTCTGGCTGAAAATATTTGGGAGAAGAGGCAGTGAAAGAGGGCTAGATGGAAAGCTCAGACTCACAAGCCCTGATTCCTTCAGAAACCAGAGCCATGCTGGGGTGGGGAAGCAGCAGCTCCACAGGTACAAGGAGCAGAGCAGGCTCCTTTGCTGCACTTCATGGCCAACGTCCATGAAGTCACCTGGGTTGAGGAGTGAGCCATGAGCATATCTCTTGTATAACACAGCAGCTCTTCTCTGACATCTATTTTTCAATTCTTCATAGTGCTGGCTGTTAATAACAACTAAAACTTTAATCACAGAACCCCTGACTCAATGTTTGTGCCAGGACATTCATTGCAATTGCCTTGATTTGATGGCAGCCATTGAAGGAAATAAAAGTGACAGCTTTGGAGCAGTCTCATCATGCAGCATGATGACTCTTGGCGGCAGGAGACCCATTCACCCTCCTGAAGACTGCTGTTCAGACACCGGGTCTCAACAGACAAGGTACCAAATAATTCTGTTTTCCCTCCCAAATGGGATAAGTGGGAGGACTGCCAGGGCCTCATGGGAAGGGTGACCATAGGCAAGAGAGACTCCACTGTCATGGCAGGAGTCCTTCAGTGATGGAACTGCCTGGTTGTTGCCAGATGAGTCCCAAGCCGTGCCCTGCTTGCCCACTTCCACAATAAAATCAGAGGAAGATTTGTGTGTGTTCACCACAACGTGGGAGATGGGGAATTTGCTACTTGCAGGAAAGCAGGGGATATTGCTTCTACTGCTTGTCTCCTATCTACTCTCCATTACTTGTTAACTTCAATACCCTTTGCTCTCTCCAGTCATCCCTCCTGCCCGCAAAAGGTTACTCTAGACATGTTGGCTTGGCATGGGGCAGCCATGACAAATCTTTAAACTATAATGATAAATTATGCTCCATTGCCCAGTCCTTCTGGAAAGAGATTTTAATGTGGATTAAAATAAAAGAGGTTTGATAGATGCTGGAAATGTCTCCCTTTGGCTGTTAAGAAAAAAATCTGAATGCCTGTAATATTTCTGCCGAGAATTACAATAATTGGTATTTAAATAGTATTCTGAGCAGAGCTGCGATTGCTTAGGAAAGCCAACCCCAGGAGCAAGATCTCTTGTCTTTAAGAGCTCAGCCAGGCTTGGGAACTTAAAAAGAAATTTGAATTATTGAGAATTTAAAACATGCCCTTGCTTTGGCTTGAATGCAACATCAAAGCCTGTGTGTTCCTGAAAAAAATGCTTCTTTCCCCTCCCAGCTGCTAAATGCTGTTTCTCTGCTGATTTTATTAGCACCACTATCCCAACATTATCTCCATCCATGAATGCCTTTTCTGGGTGCTCACAGGAAGGAGTCAATCTTGCCCTCTCAGAGGAAGAATTGCCCACAACTCAAACAACTAGTGCCAGGAGCTAAAGAAGGCTGATGTTATTATAGACAGCACTGTTTCCCTTGGACACAGTAAGCACAGTGATGCTCTGTGTTGAGAGGGCCTCTTGCATCAAAGGATGTGTTAAATCCATCTCCTCACACTGGATCCCATCACCATGGTAGTACTTGTATTCAGGAGCCACTGGCCAAATTCTGTCTCACTTCCCCAGGACCCAGCAGTTTTAGGTGGATGCTGTGTTCTCCTCTACCTCCTGCTCTCATGTGGTCTTCAGTGCTCAGGAAAGCCACTGCACTTTTGTGATCTCCACCCAAGAAAGGCCAAATCACTGTTACACAGTAAGTTGCACAGAACTGATTTTATAATGACAGGGTTCGTTTGAGATGACTCTCACTATCTTTGTACATGTAAGATACTGCTGCTGTCTTTCCTGCTCCTTGCCAAATCCAACATCTTTTAGTTGCATGCCATCCCACCTGTTTCCCACATAGATCTAGTATTTAAGTCTCGGCAAATCAAACCTCTTAGAATATTGCTATTTCCACACTTGGCCTTTTCTTTATAATCATTCAGCTCTCCTAGCATTCTTTTGTGAACTCAACAGATGACTCCACTAACGGGAACACACTGGTGCCAAATGCCACCAAAAAGCTCTGCTTCAGATAACCTGGGAGCTTTGAGGGTGTTATTCATAGGTTTCACACCAACACAGTTCACTGGCCTGACACTGAATGTCTTCTATTTTTGTCTCTTCCTACCAAAGCCTCCATTACCTGTACAAGATTTGAGATTTAACAGGACTAGGTAGGTCTGTGAGTATCACGCAACACATGGCAGTGTGGACATAGCCAAAGTAATGTGGGCTGAACTGGTGCAGGCACAGCTGAGAGCCCTCATGCTCTGCCAGAGTGCTGGACCAACACTGCTGTATAACTTCTGGTAGCAGAGCTAAGTCGTGCATCTGTGTGCAGCACTGGATGTGGTGTGTGGACAGAGCTGACATTTCTAATGTCAGCAATAACTACTGTGAAATGTCTCCCTTTGCCTTGAAATCGTTACAGTTTTATGCGACAGCAGCAGCTCTAGTCCCCAGCTGAGATTAGAAGTCCATTAAGTGCTTGAAATTGTGCAAATGCATAGTATGAGGACGTGCACTCCTGCCCAGCTCTGTATTGCCGATTGCCTAGCTAATCCAGTTAACCCTGTCCCACTCAGATATCACTCCATCTATAGGTCCCCACCTATACAGACAAGATCTCTCCAGCAGGGTATCTGCTCGGGGTAGTGGATACTTGGGCTACTCTAATCTTCGGATTCTGTTTGTATCCTGTGATTTTAAAGAGCACTTAAAAGTGAGAGGAAAAGAAAAGCACTTAACCTCATAGAGTTACTACTAGCTGAATTTATAGATTAAACCTAGGAATTACAAGTTAAATTCATTATTCGTTCAAATGGGAAATAATTCCACTGAAGACAGTGGAAATTATTAACTCAGGGAAGCAGTTATCTAGCATTTCCTCCCTAAGGAAATAAAGAAATAAACCTTGTTTCTCCTGTGACATCCATTGCTTTTTTTCCCCCCCAGTGTAGTTCTAGTGATTTCTGCAGGGTTATTTGTGGGACTGAAAAACTGGAAATGCACAAATGTTCCATTCATGCTGAAGTGGCTTGTGTAAGCGCGGACTAGAGTCAAGTGAACACACAGAGAAAAAAAAGAATTGTATCAGAGAAATAGTCATGAAGAGGAAATGCCACTGAAGAGGTTTGTGAAATTAGGAGCACCAGACTTAGCAACCCATTGAATTGTAGGAGGTACTTCCATTTTGAGCAGAGTAGTGAATCAACCAGAGCCAGGGAATGCCAACGGCTAGGTAAGTTAGTTATTGTTATTGAAGGTTAAACACCAATCAAGTTTTTTGCTGGTCACACCAAAAAAAAAAAAAATCAAGAACATCAACCCTTCCTGGAACTGTTCAGCAGCACAAGTGGAGGTGGGATTGTCACCAGAGAATGGCAGCCAGTCTGTGCTTAAAAATATGAACAGATCTCTCTTTGAACCTTGAAGACTGGTTGACAGTTGGCTAAATATGAGCCAGCAGTGTGCCCAGGTGGCCAAGAAGGCCAACGGCATCCTGGCCTGTATCAGAAACAGTGTGGCCAGCAGGAGCAGGGAAGCGATCGTCCGCCTGTACTGGGCACTGGTGAGGCTGCACCTCAAATACTGTGTTCAGTTTTGGGCCCCTCACTACGGGAAAGACATTGAGGCACTGGACCGTGTCCAGAGAAGGGCAGTGAAGCTGGTGAGGGGCCTGGAGCACAAGTCTTGTGAGGAGCGGCTGAGGNGGCTGGTCTCTTCTGTCAGGTGGCTGCTGATGGGACAAGAGCAAATGGCCTCAAGCTGCGGCAGGGGAGTTTTATATTAGATTATTAGGAAAAATTTCTTTACTGAAAGGGTTGTCAGACTTTGGAACAGGCTGCCCAGGGAAGTGGTTGAGTCATCATCCCTGGAGGTATTCAAAAAGCATGTAGACAGGGCACTTCAAGGCATGGTTTAGTGGGCATGGTTGATGGTTGGACTCAATGATCTTAAAGGTCTTTTCCAACCTAAATAATTCTATGATTCTATGATTACTACAAGTATTTCACTGTGCACAGTCAGGAGAGTAATTGATCCAGACCCGATCCACACTTAGGGATAATGTTTTTGCATGTCAATGAGATTCCCAACTCTGGTTCTTAACAATGAAAAATACCATATTTTTAAGTTTTTCTCAGTCCTTGGGGAGCTGAGTCTCTGTAGGTGCATTAACAGCTTGGGAAATTGAATCCCAGAGCCTCAATGAAGTTGTTTCAAGTTGTCACATTAGCCAGCCAAAGTGGGGGTTTAGACCTGTGGCAACCTGATTCACAGCCCCATCTTTCACCTCACAGTGATCACAGGAAATCTAAATAATGACTTCAAACTCCTGAAATATTGGTGTGACCTTACACACAGGGGGCAGATCCTATGCTCTGGAAGCCATGGGCTCTTATTAACTCAGATTTCCCCCATCTTCAGTGTATACCATCCTTGACGCCAGGATATCAAGCAAAAAAAGGAAGAAGCCCCACTGCCACCGGCCACACTGCCTTTTTGGAGTACATTGCCCTACCCCAGAGCCAAAAGCCATGACCATAAGAGTCTCCAGATACTGGCAGAGCAGCAGGGATCATTACAACTGAATAGAGTCCTACACAAAGGTGGAAAGATCCTCTTAGCACTCATTAATTGTAATTTTAAGGATTAATGCAGAAGATTTGGCAGCTTGACAGAAGAGAGTTTTAACATAGATAATTCACTGTGGCTTGCTGGAGCCGAGGGAAGGGTCAGTGGCTCACCCCAACCCCCCCAGTGATAGGTAAAGAGGAAGACAGAAGTAACTAGACAGGGGACAAGGATGTAAAGCACCTGATAGGTCAAAAGATGTATTTTACACAGGGCAGTGTAAATATTCATGTGATTTATTAGAGTAGCAGACTTTTCATTGATGACTCTATTGAGCTGAGGGTTATTTAGAAGCTGAGGGGATCAATACAGGAGCTGGGAGCCAAAGCCTCTGAAAGCAACTGAAGTAAAAGTGTATTTTGCAGTGCCTTACTGCTGTGTGAAGTCCTTTAACTTCCCCTTGAATCTGAGAGTGAAGTTCACCATATAAATACATGTATATTTTAGTGCTGGAGCAATGGACATCCATCCCAAGGCCTGGCCCAAGGCTGTGCAGTGAGCCCTACTTCTGACAAGCTGTTCAGCAGTTTAATTTCTGTTGTACAGGATGAAGTCCAGCCCTGCATAGAATGCCAAGCCAAGCCCTGTGGATGTCCTGCTGGAGATCCAGCCTTGTGCTGGATCACGATTTAAGGCTCAAATCTGCACCTTCACCTCCATCTTCAGTAGCCAGGATTCAGGGGAGTAGGGAGCAGAGGACAGGCTGAGGTGAGATGCAGCACACCCTTTGGCCAGCAAGTCTGAAGTCTCCAGCCCTACTCAACCAAACGTGTGTCAAGGGGGACGATACATCTCCTCCCCGAGCCACTGCATACCTGCCTGCACCTTGGAGCCAGGTGAAGATCTGTGACAAAGACTTTATAAATGCCATGTCTTTGTGATGGGGAGCAAAAACCACAAGGAAGAGGACTCCTCATATAAAACAGGTTATTCTGAAGTACAACTTCTCACCACTGTTGATCTTGTGTGTGTTTCTCAGTATTGGTTTTTGCTCCCTATCACTTTTTATTACATTTGTTCCTTCAGAAGAAAGATAACTCAAATGTCCCTAATCTTTTTAGCATGGAATTTTAGATTTTAATGGGCTTGTTTTAATTTGCACGTATTCTTGTTAATAATGAAATCTGTTTAACGAGTGTTAAACCAAAAAGCCTGTAATGGTAATTCAAAACGTAAAACTCTAGTGCATTTCTGTAAGAATTCCCTGTTAATATTCTTAAGGCTTTTTAATGGATATTTTAAGTAGGCATTGGTATTAGAAACATCACACAAATTAAAATTAGGCTCTTGGTGACTATTTTAAAATGAATATTCACAGACTCTTCAGCATGAAATTAAATCTAGTTACATTTGACGCTGCTGGTGTATTTTAAGGAAGTATACTTTACTGAAAAAAGATAGTGTTGCCTGTGAACTTATTACTGATAGTTAATTTAATTTATTACAACTCGTTGAATGTAACAATCAGATTTTATATAGCATAGCCTGGGAACCTGTGTCATGCTTTAAATCTATGGAGATGGAGCCTGAGCCAGTAGCTAAATGATGGAATTAGGAATGGGGGCTTCCAGCTCTGGTCAGGACTCGTTTCACTTGGGTAGCTTATAAACCTGCCATGCTTACTCCACTTGTCATGATGCTCTAAAATGGGAAATCTGCCTTTGAGGATTTGGGCTTGCCCTAAGATTGGGCCCTCTTAGAAATCTTAGATTTTGCGGAGGTTTTGAGGGTTTGGGTTTTTTGTTTGTTTGGGGTTTTTTTCTTGTTTAAACCCAGGACTTTGCATTGGAGTCATCTCTTTCACAAGTACTTTTGGATCTTGCGTAGGTACATGACTTCTTGCAGCTCCCTCTTTGCACTTTGTCACCAGCTATGCTTTCACCTGCTGTTACGGACTGGTGAAGCCTCCTTCTACGGCTTCATCCCTCTTGTTTAACATATGCTGGAGTTAGCTCCTCTGATGCCAGTGGGATGTATAAAATCTCAGTGAGTGCGCAGTTGCATCCTTTCTTCACAAATCTTTGCTGCTCTTTGCTGAATTATTTTCCTATTCTCCTTTTCTTCTTCTGAGTATACAGAACTAGGGTCAGCATTATAAAATCCATATTACCATCCCTACATAGCATGGCAACAAAGCATGTGCTTAAAATTAAACATGTGCAAATCCACTGAAAGTCCATGGGATTGAAGCATATGGTAAAAATTAAGCAAAAAGCTAAATCGTGAAGGGATAGCTTTAGGAACACACTTTGAGGCTGAACTAATGAATTGATCAGGAAACATCCCTATCTACCATAAGAAGATGCTTCTATGACCCCTTGCCTGTTGCTATCCTTGTGGGATAGATTCCAAATCTGCCCCAGTTTATCTGTTTTATTTTGACGATAACACTTTGTGCCTGCCTTCAGGTTCCAGGAATCAGACAGCACTTTCCACAATGTATTTTGGAGCCATTAAAACACCAAAGCAGAGTGTCATCCTCCTGCTGATGTACACCACAAGGACCTGTCATTCCCCTGATATAGTACAGCGTGAGAATGGTCTCCCTTCAAAATACATCACTGGGGCAGTGGTGTTTTGAGTTATATGGTGCCAGCATGGCAAGTATTTGAACCATTCACAGATGTAGACAAGATGGGGTCAAAGCACATACTTAGTTTTCACGTGGGCAGCTGGACTGTCTGAAGTGATAAAAATTGGTTTCAAGTCATTGTTATTTAATGGGCAGCAATGAAGTGATGCTGGATTAAAGCACTTTGGTGATTTGGGTTCCTAATTCCCATTTGCAAAAGTCAACATCAGATATAGAGTGGCTGAGGATGGCAACAAGCTGCCCATTACCACCTGCAGCCCGAGGCTGTCCCAGGAGCTCCCTGGCAGAGCAGGATGTGTGCACACACCCCAGGATGCTGTAGCAGAAGTCTGCTGGAGGATTAAACCCATGATGAAGGCAGTTGAGTCCCTGCACAAATCCCATTGTCTGTTTTTTCTACTGTTAAACTTGGGAGCCTGCTGCTTGCACCTCTCCCCTGCCTATGGCATGCGGAATGTGCTGCCTGCGCTACACATTCCCGTATTATTAAAAAAGAAATGGTGAATCTATTTGCTCTGTAAGGCCCTTAGCTTCAAAAATGCTGTATCCACTGGCTCCCTCCACTTCTGTGAGCAGTCTCACTGCTGCCAGTAACACCGCCTGTAACAGCAACAGTATTCAGTGCTTAAATATTTGCCGGATCACTGTCTGAATTGGCATTCTTTGCCAAAACTATTTGGGCTCCATGCAGAACTCGTGGAATAAATGTGCTAATGTGGGGCCAGCTCTTCAGCTAGCACAAGTTGGCGTGGTTCTGTGGAAGCTAAATTGAGGATCTGCTCTTCCTTGGTGTCTGCATTAGATATGCAAGGAAAATGAACAATGCTAGCAACTGTATATGCAGTTCCATGATGAGTTGGTGCATCTTTTCATCTACTGTTTTGATTTTGCTGTTTTCTACTGCTGGGAAATTATGCAAATTCTTCTCATACAGGAAAAGAATACTGATAATTATGAAATGTGCAGCTTGGATACAAGATAATCTCATAAATCCACACTAGTGTTCTCACACAGCAGCACATTAATAGCTGTGGCAACTGCTATCTGACACCCAGGACCCAGTTCTCAGCCCTCCAGAAGGTCACTTTGCACATTTCTCGCTGAACGCTTTAGATCTGAATAAGGTGTTTGCACAAGAAGAGTAAGCCAGCAGAAGAAGAGAGCAGAAGGGCCTGGCCACCTTTCAGGCCAAGTTCTGCAGGTGTAGTTAAACAGCCTTGTCTCATTAGGGGAAGAGAAGGAGGAGACTAAGCATCTTTGGTAGTGTGCTGGCTCAGAGCAGAGATGTTACTTCGTTGTCTTTGGGTGGACAGGCACTGACTGGCAGGAATGGCAAACCTACCTTTTTTTTTTGCAGGTAACCTCCTTAAAGGTCAAAAAAGATCACAGCCTTTAGCGATTAGGCCATTTCTAGCTATAACTTGTACCTACTGGGATAAACTACAATCTTTTCTGAAAGGTTTGGGCTAGACAATAAAGGTGTCTGTGTCCTGGGGGCAAGAGACGGAGAACTCAGCAGTTTTTTAGGCCACCTTCAACTCTTGTGCAAGTGATGCACAAATCTACTCCAGAGGGGCAAGTCTCACGCCAGATGGACAGTGTCACTAAGAGAAAAATGCTTCTCTGTTATTAAGCTTATTCAGTGGCCATAAGGGCTTGATATGGGCTGGCAGCTACCTTCATAAGAATGAACAGTTTGAGGACCTCAATCTGCTTGGTTTTAATAGCAGTATTTGAAGAAAGCTCATGTACCAGATAAGCTTCTTGACCTTAGAGGGTATCTGGCTTAAAATCCTCAGACAGATGTTACCAAAGATGCGTAAGAAGCTGTACTCTTGCAGCAGGACAGACTGTCCTTGAAGGAGGTTCATACTCCTCTCAGGACCCTATTTGAAGGCCAGTTCAGCATGTGGAGTGGACAAAGACAGTCCAGAGGGCTTCTCAGTTTGAGTTCTTGCTGCAGTATTCCACAAAGGTGCAAAGTCCCAAGTTCCTCAGCCCTTCCCACCTTGGGTATTATGACAGGATACCAGGTTGAGCTTGTGGTCCACAGGGAGCCATTGGCAGTATGGACCTCAACTTTAAAACTAGTTGTTTGAGTCCAGAAGCAGTTTCTTTGACTTCCAGACATTGCAATTTCTATGCAAGGCCAAAAAAAAAAAAAAAATCATAATTTGCTTGTTATGTGGAATAAAAGAAAGATTTACTGATCGGGCTTTAGGACCAGCATTTTGAGGGCTGATGGTCGGGGTTGGGTGGTCAGTGAAATTCCTCCTCCATGCACTGTGCTGCCATAAGAGCCCAAAAATGCTGGCCTGCAGGTCTTCTGAAAATCCAGCCCTAGTTATGGAAGTGGAGTAGGTCAAAGCTTAGCCCTAGATATAATTAGCACAAGGGTAACAAGGGTGTGTTATTTTCAACTACAGCAGACTGTTATTTGCATAGTCTCCATAAAATTTATTGAAATCTGCAAGAATCTCAACCAGGGAGTCACATTAGCAGAATGAATATTAACCTGGGAACCTCCACAAAAAACTTTACCTTGACTTTCTGCTATATATATTTTCCACTCGATGCAGTACTATCACTGAGCAATTTAATTCTCTTCTGGGCACAATTGTCAACCTGGTTTCCAGAAGGGACGCATGCCCCAGGATTTATTTTATTCCATTTAAGTAACTATGACCAGTTTTCATAAATTGAGGAGTCGAAATTGCCCATTCCCTAAGGCTTTCTAACAAATGAGATCAGAAGTCCAATGAATACATGTCTTGCAAAGCTTTTCAGTTCAATTATATACATCCATGTGCAACTGGTAATGCCACAATCAGTTCAAATAGTATCTTTGCAGGTGTGAAAGACTGCATATTGAAGTCTATTTCACATCAGTATCCAACATGTTACTGGAAAGATTAAAAGGAAAATTTTCAAGGGACAAAGGATGAACAATTAATGGGCCCTGGAGTGACTGAAACAGGTAGCAAAGAAAAACAACTGTAAAAGGAGAAACCGTCAGAAGTGAGCAGTTTGGTGCCAAGTTTCAGAAGGAGATTAGTGGAGAGTTTCACTAGATCCATTAGTGTTTGCAAAGTACTTGTGGAGTGGATCGATGAGCATCACAGAAACTCCCAGGAGGAAGTGAATTAAAAGCTTTTTCTTTTTTTTTTTTATAGTGGGAAGCAAATAAAGCAGAGCTCACGCACTAGCTGATGAGACTAAAACAAGGTATTGGATGGGTATCTGGTCAAGCAAGTGCTGTCTATCCCTACCTGAGTTAGGGTAAGGTCAGTTGGGAAAATGCGTGGCCATGTCAAAGCTTTGTGATGGTGGCCAGAGGAGGCCAAATCAGTGGTTTTTAAATGACCTTAAGTCAATCTATTTTGAGCTTTGGGTTTTTAATCTTAGATTCTGAGCATTTGGTGGGGGGTGGCTATTTGTATGTGGGCAATAAACTCTGTGACTTGGTTTTAGTGGAAGCAATAAGAAGGTACTAAAATCCTGAGAGCCACCTTAAAAACACAGCACCAGATCTTCAAATGATTACGCCAGCACAGCACCACTGAAGCTTCCCGAATGCTATTGATTTACACCAGTTGAACATCTGGCCCATATGCTTTGTATTATTAAATACTTCTGCGATTATTATGTGAACAATTAAGATTCATGGAAATGAAAAAGCAGGCTATGCATTGTGCCTTCACTGCAATTCAGGAGGAGGAATTGCTTAGGGAATGTGCTGCTTTTTACTATAGCTGTATAGTTTATCTTTGTGTTTTTCTAGAAACCAGAAAGCGAATGGGACCTCAGAATATTTTTCAGGCCATCTTCTTCCTCCAGGGAAGGGTCAGCTTCAGCCCTGTCATATTTGCTCAATATGTTCTTAAAACTCTGACACTTGAGATGACACATGAGACCCCACAGTGTATCCCAACACTCAGTACTGGTGCTGCAGTACCGCAAGAATCTTTTCCCCATCCAACCTACCTCTCTCCCTGGCTGCTCTCGAGCTTTCCAACTCCTTGTCCTGTCCACCACTGCCATAGAAAAGAGCCTGGTCCCTTCCTCTGCCTAGCAGCCCTTCTTTTGTATGCAAAGCTTGTTATTTTGTTTGTCTCTTCTGTGTAACGTTCAGTCTAGTCAATCATGTTGGAATTCAACACTGCGAAAGTCTAGACAAGCCCAAGTAAATGTTAACACTGCAAATTCTTTTTTTTTTTTTTTCCTTAAGCCTTATTCCTGTTCATGCTTTGCTGCTGAACTATAGCAGTACATCCAGCCATAAGAGAAAAAGATCCATCTTTCAGCATCAGGAGATTAAAGGAACAGAGTGAGATAACATTTTGCAAACCTGAAAGTATTTGAAAATTCCTCTCCTGCTATTTCTGGAAAAAAGTCAATGGCAGGGCAAGATTATCTTCATTAATAGTGTGAGAATGAGTGTTGGCTGCAAGTTTTGTTTAACCTGAAAAGCAGCATTCAGCAGCTGGGTTTGCACACTAAAATAATATCCGGAGAATCAAAAATTCTTTGCCACACATAAAATCATCCTCTAGTTGTGTGTAATGGAGCTCGGCAGCATAATGTGCAGGAGAGAAGGATAACCTTTTAACATCTCCACAATCCCTGGGGACTGGTGCGTTGCTGATTAACAGATGCTTGGTGACATGAAGTTCCTGAAGTTAAAGCTTTGCATGTATTGCACAAGTCACTGGTTTTATTGAGGGCTTGGGAGAGACATATTTTTTGGCTTTTATCCAACTTTGCAGACATGGCATGATTTAAGTGACTGCTCTGAAGTGAAGGCAACTGTTTCTTTGGAGAGAGTGAGCTAAAGCAGCGTTGTGGGAACTGCTCTGCAGGGCCTGACCCGCAGTGTCCTGCCCCTGATGGGGCCCATGGGCACCTTCATCAGGAGGTGTTTTGAAGGCTCACCTCAGCAGCATGAAGCATGAGCAGGCATGCCCTTTCCAAAACACCTCGCTCTCTTTATAGATTCGGTATGTCTGGAGGGGAGGGTTCTTACTTGGGGTTTTGTTGTTACTGATGCCATCTGGGCTTCAATTTCTGCAAAGAGCTATGGAGGAGCTGATACAAACCCCTGCTTCCTGCGCAGCCTCCTGTCAGGCAAGGCAAGAAAGGCATTGCCTTTGAAGTAAGGCTCTCCAAGACGTCTCTCTACATTTGAAAAACAGTCTAGCTGAGCAGCTCCAATGTAGGACCATGTCCCTAAGCTGACTGAAGCCAAGCCTGCGTTGCCCACCCACCAGACACCATTCTTTAGTTCCCTGCCATGGACTCGGTGTGCAAGCCTCAGTTGCTTTGTCCTCGCTGAGATTTCAAGTAGTATTGGCTCAAGTGAAAAACATACATTTCTGTGCTAAAGATAAGGCTGCAGGTAACTCAATTAACCAAAGTAGTGTTGTTGGTGGCAAATTTAGGAAAAGGACCCAGAAACTGCCGGGGACACGCCTCACAAAGATTGAGACCTTCACTTGAGGCCATGCAAGTTTTTTTTCCCACTGAATTTTGTGCCTTTGGATTAGGCAGATCTTTCTGGAGGAGTTTCATTTATATGTCTTGAAGTCAGGCAGCTGTTATCTGTTCTCCTCCTGAAAACATCCAGCACTTGGTCGATCACTGCGTCTCTGCCACCGGAGTGGATGGAGAGCCAGGGCTGTGTGCAGGAAGAAGATCTAATTAACAAAATCTACACTCCCAAGAATTTGCTATTTTCAGGGCACTTCACCTGCCAAGCTGTGCTAATGTTAGCGGTGCATGGCGAGAGGAGTTTTAAAACAAGTGCTGGAAAACACCCAAACTCTGTCCCTGAACAAAACACCACCAGCTCCCAAAAGACTTGTATGACAGGCTGAGTGCCCTGTAGCTGTCAGTTCTTCATGCCCTTTGGGGGCTGCTTATTATTTTTGAATACTTTACCTCTCCGGTGGTTCTTCTGGCAAAATGTTGCCAGTACAAGCAAAAAATAAGGGTCTTGCCATAGCTGCCTTTAATTCTTGATATAAATAGGATAACTATGACTTCTGTTATTGTTATAATGATAACAATCTGCATTTGATTTACGTTTTGTAGGAATATAAGAAGTATGTCTTAGAAGAAATTTGTGTCATCAGTCTCACCGTGTGCCCCAGCAAGGTGAACAGATGCAGGCTGGTGCCTTTTCCAAAGCGCCCGTGATGAAGCAACAGAGCAGTGAAAGAATTAAAAAACAACCAGAGGCAGAGTGAGGGCTCCAACACAGCCCTTCCCACTTTCGTCACTCACGCTCAAATCAGTGACATTTCATGTGCGAAGGGCAAAGAAATACAGGAAAATTATTTGGAGATGGAAGTTCAGAGAGGTGTGGAGAAGGAAGGATTTGCTGAGTGAAGGTTTTGTGAAAAGAATCACTGGCTGGGATTGCTTGACAGAATTATACTTCATTACTGATGCTTCACAGCCCTGATTTTCATATTTATTTGTGACTCTTCTTTTTTAAACCATGGGCTCTTTTGACATGAGAGTCATGCTGTGTAAAGCGCTATTGATTAGAGTTTCTAATTTCATGCCATTACAGCATGACCATTGGGGAATGAAATGTATTTTATTTTTTCCACCATGGCTATGCCAGCAGTACTTGGGACGCAGCCATCACACAGACTGTCAGCAGCAGGCATTTTCAGCTAAAGATCTTTGCTGTTTGAGCCAAAAGGCGAATTTGTCCAAGGTCTAAGCCTCAGCTCAGTGTGGTGTTCCTGGAATTAGAACAGGTCAGTGGCAAAGTGTATTTTGAGGCCAGAGGTTTCCAGAAGGATGGCTGACTTGGGGACTTTCCATTTTTCACTCAGGCCTGCAAGAGGCCATTTTTTTTTTCCTTCTAGAGGAATGGTTGCCATTTGCAGTACTACCTGCTGTCTTCCCACCACTTCTGGTTTGGTTCTCAAAAAAGTGAAGGAAATCACTAAAGGCATAGGAAAATCCCAGACCGCATCTGCTGTGATCATGTAACTTACATAATCCCCGTTATGTACAAGCTGCAAGAATGAACCGATTGTAAACCTGAGGAATACCTGTCACAGCCTTATTATAAATAGTTTTTTCTTCTCACGTGCTGGATTTGGGCCTTTCTGGAGTTTCCCAGGGAAAGGGTTCATGGTGAGACAGGGGAGTTGGTGCATTAATGGCATTTCACCCTGTTGGTGCTGCCTGGGGCCATCTACCTCTTCCCTCTTCCTCCAGGTATCCCCCAAGCCCCTCAGGTTTTTTGGTCTTGTCCCAAAACTATCTGTAAGAGGATTCCTTTAGCCTCTTGCAAAAAAAATCACCACCTTTTTTTTTTCCCTGTGTAACAAAGACTTGTGCTATCCTGAGGTAAAGACACCAGGAAGATAAAGTCAGCCTAAGTCTGCAGCTGAGCTTGACTCTAATGAGTTTCCCTCACGGTATAACTAACGTGGCTTGTCTTACACTCTGGTTTTACCTCTGAACAGTAGATATGGACTAGCTATCCTGAACAAATGAAGCTTTCCAGCAGTGAAGACAAGCTCTAACGGAGCGGCTATAGACGTGTGAACCCCTTACAAATAGCCAGATGAGAGAAGAGTGAATGCTTGAAATCTGTCAAAAGGGGAACCAGCCGAGAAAGTTCTCTGACTTCTGCTTTATTCCAGGAGCTACTGACACCCGCCGGCAGGTGATGAATTAGTGCAGCACAGCTGGAGCTACTCAAGGGCTGCAGATGTGAATCCCAGAGCTGGTCCCTCGCGTACTTGAGCACTGGAGGTAGTGTGGCCAGTTCTGGGCTTCCCCTGCAAAAAGGCATCAATGTACTGGGGCAAGGCTGAGAAAAACTGGGGTTTGAGGAGGCAAAGGGGACATCTTATTGCCGTCTATGACTCTTAATAGCAAGGTGTGCAGAAAACAGAGCCAGGCTGTCCTTGGAGGTGCACAGTGACAGGACAAGAGACAACATGCGCAAATTGCAGCATGGGAAATTCTGATTAGATATGATGTAAAAAGTGCCCACCCTGAGGATGGTCAAATGCTGGATGAGGGGCTTTGAGAGCCTGTAGGATCTCTAGTCTTAGAGATGTTCAAAACTCAGCTGGACAAGGCAACCTGGTATGTTGGCCCTGCTTGGTCTGGAGGTCATGGTTTTAACTGTGGCTGGTGTGACTTGTGTGTGACACTGGGGACGACACTGCTGATTGCAGTGTGAAGTGATGCATCAGGTTCAAGCTTTCCAAACAGAAGCCCAGTGCAGCCCTAGCTAAATCTGCCAGGTCAGTCCACTTACTTCTAAATGACATTGGTCTGACTCAACATTGCGGGATCCATCTTGCTGGCACTGTCCTTGCTCTCACTGGTGGATACAAGTGCAACCCTTCAAAATAGGAATAAAGAGTGGGACACTAGGTATGGCGCTCTACTGAAAAGCCATTCCCAAAGCCAGCAGGAAAGGAGAAACCTCTGCCACCACCCTGTGAGCCACCCGCTTCCCAACGGCAGCTCCACCCTGGGGAACAGGTTGGTGATGTCTCTTGATTTCACTATTAGATGTGGTGAGATGTTCAGTCTCCCTCACCTGCACAGAGTGATTAGCCAGCACCCCTCTGGGCACAGGGCATGGCAGCCCATGAGAACCGGTGTCAGGCAGCCAGGCTGGGCAGCTCACTTTAGTGCCATGCTAGTCTTACCCTTTTGTTTCTGGAAGGTGCCCCAATTGGCAGCTGTATTTTAAAACTCAAAAAGCTGTGTGTCTTCATGGAGTTTTGGTGGTGCATTTCACCTCCTCCCTGGGCTGATCTACGAACTTGGGAAGTCTCGCTAGGCCTTAGCATAAGTGTAATGAGTTCGGTGGTTCAGTGTCCCTTGACTGTACCAGGAACTCTTGCATGGCTAAGACAGGGAGTCGTACTGACCATTCCAAGGACTCTCGCTGCCCGGTGGGGGACGGGAGTAGAGAGAATTTGTTCTCTCCTGACAACCTTGAGACATATCTTAGTCCTCTCCTAACTGCCTTGGAACATCCTGTATCTGAATCTTAAGTCATTCTCCAACAGCCCTGGAGCCTTCCTTATCTGGATCACAACTCATGTGAAATGGTACCAGTGCAGCTGGAATTCCAGAAGTTTGCTGATGACTAAAGCCAGTCATCTCCCGAACCTATAAACAGCGGTACTGAGTGAGACCCTTTGAGCTCTCCTGGACTGCAGCAGCTGCAATCAGCATCTCCCTCTGAGTGGGACACCTCTCAGAGCTTGCAGACCCATCAGTTTGCGAAGAGCGGAGGTCCGCCGCCAAAAGCCAACGAGACTTGGGCTGACACTCTTCACCCCTTGAGACTCAACCCTTCACCCATTGAGAAAGATGATGAAGCGTTTGACATGAATATTTTCACTGAACTCGAGGGGAATTTTTAGCAGGTATATCTCTTTGACTCACTTCTATGTATATCTCTTCGTGTCCTTGTGCATGTGTGTGTGTGTACTAACCTGAATATTCTATAGCAAGTATATTACAAGTACTGCTTTTCAAATCTATACATGTCACTGTTGTGAACTTTATTGAACTGTGACTGAATCTCAGGCTGCTATTATACTCATAATCCCTTTAGATATAAACTGTTGATCAAGTCTGAGACTAGAACTTGATCCAGCCGCACCTAGACTCCAACAGGAGTTTAGAAAGCAAGGCGGTCTCCTCTGAACCTCGTGACTCAACAGGAGGGACTTCCCTACCTTTTTACATTGCCCATAACTGTACCAATCATGAGAAATCAACTCTAACCCAATTTTCCTCTGTATGTTTCTCTCTTAACCTTTTGCGTTGTTGGTTTCTGTATACATAATTTTAGTTTGATTCTAACTTTATTTTCCTTTGTACATTTCATCCATGTATGAAGTAATAGAGTGAACGCAGCCATTGAATTGTGTGAGGTCGCACTTTATAAGTTCCTATTAAATCATTTTTGCTAATACCTTTGGAGGTGATTCTTTAAGCAGTCCAAACCTCTTCATTTTGCGACAAGGGTGAGCAAAAGGCTTTTTGACCTCAGCTGGAGCACAGCCTGGTCTGTAACATCTTAGAGCCTCAACGGAAAGGGATCATCCTTGTGCCGTTCTCATCACTTCACATGTACGTCCCCACTCCGGTTTCCACTGTGACACAGAGGCTTCAAGCAAGGGTCTGTCTCTGTCTCCTGCACAGCTTTGGCTTTGCCCATCACCTGCACACAGATTGGCACTGCTGGAGATAACAGCAAGAGATGCTGTTGCTCATGGTCCATCTCCTGCCACTGCCCGGTGTAAGGCCTCCCTGAGGAGTCCCCTCCAGCAACTGGCAATGCAGCCAAGAAACCCTGGGAGGGAAGTGCTTGGCCCCTTCCCCAGCACTCAGGTTTTAGTGTAATGCAGTCCCAGTGAAATCCATACCTACCTGCTGCCTGAAGAGTCCTGTGGGCTTTTGCCACTTGCTGACATTTATATACATTTCTAAATATCACGGAAGCATTGCTGAGACAAGGAAATGTGGGATGAATGACACAGACTTGCGAGCAGCAAAGGGAAAAAGGCAGCTGAGAGTTTGATTGTAGTAACCACACCAGTACTGCCTGAGAAACGAAGCCTCCTGCAGGCACAGTGCCTTTTCCAGGAGATGAAATGAACTTCTTCAGGTTTAGCCCTAAGTAAATGACGGTCCAGCTCATAAAACATCCTGAAGTGCAGAACTGTTTACAGACTTTATTTGTCTTGAGCCTTGTGCTTTCTGAGATCAGAGGCAATTTTATTACCCTTTGACTTTCTGCTATGTCATTCCAGAAACGATCACAAATGCCATGTGAATGTTTACCATAATGAGGAAATACATTACAGCCTGGAAGGGTGGCAGCATCTAATAGAAATATACTTCTAGAGCAGCTGAGGGCTAATCCCAAGGATGGGCTCTTCCTTGCTTCTTTGTACTCTGATTTCTATCTTCCTCTTAGCTAGAGCTGAATGAGGGGACATATCCAGACCTGGTGCTCCCTGACACCCTCTCCTGGCAGCTGGGTGCTCCCTGCAGCTGGACATAGGGCAAAGCCAAAGGGGCAGGACTGAGCCTTCCCTCCCCAGTAAGGGGCATTGGGTTTGGGGAGCAGTTCCCCATGGTGAATTAGAGCCACAGCTGCACAGTGGAAGGCGGAGCGGCAGCAATGTGCAGCCAGCCAGCTTGGATTGCACGTAAAATGGAGCTTGGTCAGCTTCCAGTATTGGAATTTAGCCTTTTATTTTCCAAGGAAGATGCAAGCAATTTGTCTTTAGGATGCTATAAAGGCGCCTTCAAGAATATCATATAGTCTGCTAATGCTACAGAGAACCTTTTAAAAACTTAATTGCCTGTGTCACCAAATGAGAAGAGAGTAGTCCCTTGAAAGATCCTGTGTTTTGAAAACACACAGTCAGTTCTAAATACTTTCAAATGGTACATGCTTCTTTACTCCTGCTGACAATAAGACTAATTGCTGAGCATAGGATAAAGGAGATTGTCTGAAATGTTTCAGCGCTATTTGCTTGTTCCGTATTTTTTTCACAACGCAAAAAGACAGCAGCATTCTTGGTCTGCGACCAAGCAAAAGGAGAGGTTTTCTTCTTGTGCCAAGAGGCAGGCAAGACATAGAGATTTCAATAACAAAGTGACTCTTTCAGTTTGAGAACATCTCAGCTCCCATCCCCAGTTCTCTTTGCCCATTTCCTCACCAGCTATTCACAATCCTCTGATGTTTTAGGGATCACTAAAAGGCAGATGAACAAAACCGATTAATCACAATTACAGCTGTGTTTCAGTATTGGTGCAGGGCAGTAGGGCCCGAGAGTTCTGGAGACACCAGGGCTGCGTGGTCCTCACACCACATCCAGGCACAGCAAGGCAGGGTACAGCTCCTGGTTGAAAGGACCAGACACTGAGCACTGGGATGAATGATGTGACTGAAGCCCCAGAGCAACAGCTCTCATTGCCACCAGAATACATAGCCTTTCTAAAGGAGAAAAAATATTTAAAAAAACCAAAGTCCTGCTACCCATGCTTTAGAAGGAAATGGACTTCAACAAGCACAGCCTCTATAGAAGAGAGATCCTTGAGCTGAGAAACTGTTGCTGGAGCCAAGGTAGTTTTGGCTGAGTGATGCGTTCCAGTTTTGGCCCCGGGCACGCGTGATAGACGCAGCCTCGGTTGCTGCTACAAGTCTGCTGCCCACAAGGATGACAGATAGGGATATTTCCTCCCATCATTTACTCATTGCACTGAATCACCAACATCTCTATTAATTCTGGGGAACAGGAGACCTCGAGCATTTCAGTTTGGTCACTCACCCACTGCTTCTATTTTATTTTGGCCATAATCTTTATCATACAGGAGTCTTTCATCTCAGCCTGGTTGGAGCTAATGTAGGTGTCTGCTATCATTGTGTTCATTCACTAAGGACTTGTTTCACTCTGCATTTTCCTGTGTGGCCCATGATGCAGCATAGTAGATCGCAAAGCCATACCTACTGTAACATGATGTGACATGTGAAACCTCAAAGGAGACACAGGCTTATGCTGACTGTACTGTTGATATGCTTCCTTTGCACCTGCTCTGAAAGCAGGAAAAAAACAGGTGTGATCTATAGCTTTAGCAATTTTTTTTTTTTTTAAGCATTCACTGTTTTTTTGTGGGCAAGCAGTTATGCAAAGCACAGCAGATGTCTCAGACTTTGAGAGACACGGGAACATTTCTCCTCAGTCCTTAGATGAAATGGACTGGGCTTAGCTCCAGAAAACAGGAACGATTAATCCATCACTGAACATGAACTTATATGAGCTAATATTGGGTATTTTAATTTTGATGTATGTGCTAAATGAAGTAATCATTCAGGGCGTAAAAGTAATGGATTTGGGAAAATGTTCTAAAATACAGTGGCTGAGGCACATGAGGCTGAAGCAGCACCCAGCTGGAGCAGACACCAGCACGACTATCGCTCCTGTGCTATTTCTGCACCAGAGCAGTAGGAAGACGAGTGCACTGGGACTGAGCCGCATGAGGCTGCGCTGAGTATCCTCTGAGCACAGGGTGAGTAAATGTTACTTAGCTGAGACAGTCTGCAAAGCAGTTTCAGTGTCTTGACACATGCCGCCTGCTCTGGCCCCCGTCCTCAGTGGCTTTATGCTGAAGATGCATCTGCGTTGTGCTTTACATGCCAGTGTGAGTCTTTCCTTGCATTATCTGCCATCCTAGATGCTCTGCTCTGCAAGTACCACTAAGCACAATTACACCCTTAAGCAAGAGAGAGCAATTGATATTTTGTCATTGGGATTTTTTTGCTGTGACTTTTGTACCCACCTGGAGTGAACCAACTATTACAAGTTTCATCCAATTATGTTAAGTGCAGTTGGACATACTGTGCCGAACACAATCTCTTTTCAGTGGGAGTGAGGGGCAGTCCGTTATCAGCTCGAGGCACCATCATTCATTAAGACATCATTTGCCTCTCACCAGCAGAGCCAAAGCAGCAAATCTATAGGATGTCATAATAAGGTGTGCTAATGAAAGATCGGCAGAACAGGATTAATAAAAGGGTCCTCTCTACATTATACCTCCGTCTTACTACTTTGCTCAGTCCCTGTCTTTTATGATCTCCTGAGGGAATGTTTCAAAGGGGTGCGTGGAAGTGAGGCCCACGAATCCAATTAATCACTCATGTGGTTTGTGCCTAGAATTGCCATGCGCCACTTAAAAAAAACCTGCCTGAATGCAGCAAACTATAAGAAGGAAAATATTGGGCTGTAAATAAGCCTCTCATCCATCCTTGCCTGTTGTTCTTGCCCTGGGCTAGGAAAGTCTCTGATAACTAGTTCAGCACCTGTACTCTCATGGTCCAGTTCATCACATAAGTCCACCTCTGCCCTTCTGAACCAATCCAGTTGGGATCTTATTTTCACTGGAATTACTTGGTTGATGTACCAGAGGCTAAGTGGGAGAAAGCCCACTTGCTTCCCCAGGTCACAGCTCCTTGGTCTCAGGCAGGCAGGACTCGCTGGCTGCTCACAGAGGTCATCCTTCCTGGAGCAAGTGCTGGGGAAGCGATGGCACGTGTCCTCCATTCCCTCCTCCCGCCCAGCCCCATGTGGGCCGTCCTGAGTGTGTCTGGGGAGGAAAGCCAGAGTTAATGGTTGTGGTTAGCTCCTTGGCCTAATCAAGCAAAGTGTCTTCATGGCAGGATGCACCTTGGGCAAGTCATCTGGGGCTGCACCTTCCATTTTGTCCATCTACAAAGCAGACCTTTCACCTTTCATGACCTTCATCACTGGACTGAGTGTGGACAGCTCAAAGTTTTTCTAAGGGTAAAGAGAAGATGCGTCAGAGTTCAATTTTGCAATGTTTATACAATTACAGATCTTTGCAGGGGAGGAGAGAAGGAAATGCTTTCACCAATACACTTCTACATACATGCATATATCCCAATACGTAACTCTAGTAAATATACTATGGCTGTGATACAGACACAGTGATACTGGTATTGAAGATGTGTTTGTCAGCATCACATTATTCACACATGGGCGTAGGCTAGAGTGGCTCTGAAACCATTGCATGGAGCTGGGCTTGACTCTAGAATTGCCAGCTATAATCTCTTCCTGAGGCATCAGAGGACTCAACTGGTGGCAGAGTTTCCAGAAACCAGGCTTCAGAAGTCCCATCACTCATGGAAGGGGTGGGGTTAGGGCACTGACACTGATTTTGTGTTTCTGCTAACACTTCCCTTATAATTCTGTCTACAGTAAAGCTCTTGTTGGTATAGACATATCATAAAAATTCACATCCTAAATCACTTTGCTCTGACCTGGCCGTAGTCTGTCCCATGAGTTACTTGTAGGAGGTGACGAGCAAGACCCATGGTCCTGAGAGAAGGGCTGAACCAGTTGCCTCCTTGCATTTTCCAATCCGGCTCCAAATCTCACAGCAGAAACTCTCCATTTCTGTACTGCTGTCCATCTGGGTGCAACTGAACCACGCGGACACGAGCCAAGCAGGGCCGGCTGGCTGCCCTCTTTAACCAGCCGGTGCCTCGCCAGCTTGGCAGCAGCCAGGGCAAGTGTGAAGCACTGTGCACTTTGCCTGCTAACAGGCAAAAGCCTGTGTGATAATGTGCTTAAACATACGTGGTAATAACATTAACTTGCACCTTTTACAGATTATTAGTAATGCAGGTTTCTTCTGTGCCTTGTGTGTGTATAGTACATAACTGTGCACATTAAATTTAGCCTGTTCCTTGCAATTTCTTCTTCCTGGAGAACAGCCACTACCTGTGGCACTGGGGACCCAAAATGCAGCTAAGAATCAGCTAGTCCAATAACTCACCTACACAATCCATCCCTCGAGAGAATGAACCAGGCACCTGAACGCATAGGGGAATCTTATTTCTATCCATCTTCTGTACTGTTATGGCTTTTATCCTATTATCTGACTTTTTACCACCTACAGTGTGGTTTTCTTCCCAGCGTGCCTAGAAGCAGCACTACACCCAATTGCCTGGAAGGGAATTGCTGTGGAGACGGATGAAGTGACATGGCTAAAGTCACCCAAGGCCTGCGTCAGAGAAAGGAGCTGAAACTGGGGCTTTCCCAGCAGAGACTGAGCATTATGACAAAGGCTCTGGATGTAATTCAAAGAAAAGGATTTCACAGTTGAAAAAGGGCCCACTGAAAGTCCTGCCCTACCTCTGAAGGCAGTGAGAACAGCAGGTCAGCAGAAGGCATCTTCTAATATTTTCGCTTCCCAGGACATCTGTGCAGCTTACTGGGAAAGGCATTGCATGCCCACAGCTGGACCAGATGTGCAGCTGATTCCTTCATTTGCCTTTGGATTCCCACTCTCGTGTTGGTACGGTATCAGTCCAACCTTGCAAAATTGAGTTTTCTTTTTACTATTCCCAGAAATACCATTTTCCAATGATTTTTTCCAGTTCCAGAGTGGGTCAGACTGTCATGGCCAATGGCTCTGTTGTGGTCGCTAGGTGAATTAGGGAGCTGACACAGGACTGCGGCAGAGTGGCATGGCCAGAGCACTGCCACCAGCACAGCAACCACCAGAAACTTTAAGGCTGTTTCCCGGAGAGTACTTCAGGCTGCTGAGATTCAACACATTTAAACAGGATCCATGGACCAAGGTAGATACTTAAGTACATGTTCCCATAAAGAAACTCTTCTAGAAAAATCCCAAACTAAGCTTGAGCCAAAAGCACGGGAGATGATCTTGCTTCAAACACCATTAGAAGGAAGTCTCTTTGGCCAAAATTTCTCTTACTATTTTTCTGCACTCCAGTAAATCTGGCTGCTGTCTCCAGCCTAGAGATGACTTCATTTCACTAGATTTCTCAGCCCAGGCTCTCTGTGCCTCAAAAGCAATTGTTTGTGCTGCAGTTGGAAAATGTGTATCATCACAGTTGCCTTTTTTTCCACTGCAGAATAATTAGTCAATATTCCTCATGGAGGGCAGTCAATTCTCATTACACTGGGCTTTCACAAAGCTGGGGTTTTTTTTCACAGAAGTGGAATATCCAAGAGACACTTTATGCTCAGGCTGAGGTCTCTGCTTCACACTCTTGCTCGCTTTGGGCTGTGAGAGTGTGAAGGCAGCATGGCAAATTTCACATTGCGGAAGGCAGCCACAGTTGCAGAACTCTCTGCCGGTGTAACATGAATGAAAGTTTTCCTGCAATTTTTTCCGTGCAGCTCTGTGCCATCTGCTGTGTGCCTGTGATACGGTGCCAAGGGCTGGGGAAGGAGCAAGGCGGACTGGAGGTTGCAAGCCTCCAGCCTTTTGCTAATGCAAGATCATGAGCCTGTGCCAGCTGTGGAATTAGGATGGCACCTTCTTCCTAGCACGGGGTGGCCAAGGATCACCGTCCTGGCAGTGCTCCCTACTCCAGTGCACCAGCACAGGTAGAGTCTGCCCCTATAAATACATGATCAGTCTTAATCCAGTGACCTGAGGGGAAGGGAGGTGCACGCTGCTCCCTGAGCGATTGCAGCACATGAGAACCAAACACTGAGCAGCACCAACAAAACTGTATTTGAGTCTTCCATTAGGCTCACGAGTTCCTTCCTGACTCCATGTATTTTACTGTACAATACAGTACTGGAAGTCATTATTATTACAAAGAATCACTAATTCAATAATGCCACTATCCTGCATGAATAACATCCATACAATATTAATGCATTTCCCCCCCTCATATTCATTGCAGAACACAAAAGCTGTTAACAGAATGCAAGAAGTCTTAAGGCAAGGATGCCATTAATGTGACAGTCACTGTTACCCATGCATTGCTAACACCGAATTGAAGCTCTGGAAATTATGATTGCAAAGCACATTTTTGGATGCCATTCACAAAAAAAAAAAAAAATGGCTAAAAGTTACAACTTCAAATAGAAGTAGGAAAGCTGCCTGGCATTACACGATAACATGGCACTTTATTATCCCTCTTCAATTGTTTGACGTTTATGCCTCTGTTTAGCAAGTCTGTTCGTTATCGTTCTCCAATTAACAGAGACTTTTTTCAGATAATTTTTATGAAATTCTCATTTAATTAGCAATACAGCTGAGTCTCAAATGGCAGTTTTAAAAATACCCTTCTACCAATCAAGCAGCCAAATGTTTTTTCTGAGATATTTGCAGAATTGTAAACCTTCATTTGTCTGCTAATTATCCCCCTGCTTAGATGATGGGAATGCGAACACCTGACAATCAGGGGTTATTCACCGGACGCTTTCATTGCACATGGTGTGGAAAAATACAAATTTCACTTATTAAAACCTTCTCATAGGCTTTTTTTAAAGAATGGGATTTATCAGAGGATTTTCAGATTCTGTACAATAGATGGGGAATTAAAATAATGGATGACAAATAATAGAAAACAGGTGTGATAGGCACAGGCATTCTACAGGCACAGAACAAAATGGGAGGAAATACGTTTATAGTACAATAACGAAAGAAAAAAAAAATCAACGGTAAAATTTCAGTGAATGGGCCCTCCTGCTATACAGCTGGAGACCATTATGGTATTTAGCAACAAATATACAAATAAGCTTAAAATGCATTTTTGCCATATATTGATGGGTGTATGTAGTTTGGGTAGAAAAAAAAAATCCCTTAATCTACCACTGAACTGCTTCCACATTTGCAAGGGAATGTGGCAGCTTTCCAGTTCTCTGCTGTTCAGCTCTCCTATTGCGCTCTGCTCTGTAAAACGCTGCTGCTCTCTGGCTCCTTGCAATGGGTGAGCACGTGCAAGTCATTGCAACACGACTGCTGCCTGCGTCCAGCACTGCTGGATCAGCAGCAAAGGGGTGGTTATTAGCTGGGTAAGGGGAAAATTCATGTTTTCATAGCACAGGGTTACAGGGCAAAATGCTAAATTTGAGAAGATAGGAAACAGCTTATGTTTCAGGTTTTAAGCCTAATTCTATCAGGAGATAACAAGACTTCTGCCCATACCAGAGGTGGGGTTTGGATGCTGTTGGTGTTATGCGCAACCCAAGGCGACAGCTGATTCAGCCCCTATGGCTTTCCAGTGCTCCTGGTCTCTTTTATATCCAGACAGTCCTCTGAAGCCCAGACAGGTGGGAAGAAGGTAGGTGAGAAACCAATGCAGCCCTTTCAGATGGCGGAAATGCCCCTCAGATTTGCAAGAGGCCACTGACCATCCTCACCAACTTTAACAAGCTCCAAAAAGAGCTTCCAAGTCAGTGTTTGGGGGGCAGGGAGAGAAGGCACTAACATCTCCACCCAAGCATTAAAGTGGAGTAATGAAATAGTCTGCTGCTGCCAGATAAGTGGAGAGGATTCCTTGGAGAGTCACTTTGGATCTCCAGCTGCAGTAATACGTTGTTATGAATCTCTATCAGTGCACTTGTAGTGCAGCTGGAGAGTATGTCTGACATTGCCTCCAGTGACCTTTTCAATATAGTCCAAGTGCTGCAAAGCTGGTGTTTCAAGAGGAATTCAAATCGAATTTACTCGGGCAGAAAGGATTGGCCGGAGGATAGCCCTACCACTCGCTTCCTGTTTCTCCTTGTCATTCTCATGGAAATTGCAATTCTTTATGCATGGTGCTTCTTCCTATGCTGCCACAAATGCGTCCCTTTAAAGAACAGGAACAGCCACCGTACTTTTAATGGAAGGTCCCTCATGGCCTGGCAGTCGCGGCTGGGCACTGCGGGTGAAGGGTGTTTGCAGGTGGAGCTGGCAGCAGCAGAAGTTGGAGGATGAAGGTGTGAACTTGAACGCAACCTGTCGGAAGGTCCCAATGTGGAGCCGAGGAGCAGCATCTTGGAGTGTAACACTGATGCCTCTGGGGTGAGGTCTCTGCCCTTCTTGGGGCAAAGTGCATGTGTTTGGGAGGGGGAAATGTTGGGTTTTTTCAGGTGCTTTCCTGGCTGAGTATGATTATTTCATACATGTCTGTATGAAGTGCTTTAAAATGTAATTTCTTTGATTAATTTGGTGTCTGTATTTTCACTGTTTTGTTCGCTCCAATTTATGACAAAATTGAACAAAGTGGGTAACAAAATATAGCCCTGTCAGGCTCATGTCTTCAAGGATATAAAGAAAAATGTGAAACTGTCAGGCACACAAATGTGCCAAACCCCAAGGAAAATTATTACATTCTGCTTGACATTTACTTTAATTTTACAAAATTCTGTAATACCATTATAAATAATAATAATAAAAAGCGGCATGGAAATATTGTTAAGTGTATTTATTTTCATTTGCTAGCTTTGTGATTTATGGGTTTGTTTTATTTTATTTTTTTCTTCTCTCCGCATCAGAAGAGAGAACAAACACCTTGAGCTCGAGCACTGCCGCCTGCCTGTTTGTGGGCCAGGGGGAAGGGGTGGCTGAAGTTGGGTCATCCAAGGAAATGTGCCATGCTCATAAGAATGGGGGAAAGTAATAGGGGACAGGTAACTTCCAAAGTTCTGCAAGTCTTTTGTTGGTCCCCTGTAAAGTGTTCTCTAAGCAATAGGTAACTGGGTCACATCCATAACTGCTAATACCAATTCAAGAAATTTGGTTTATACCAACTGAGGGTCTAACTGGGGATGATCTGGTGGTGCTGAGTGGAAATGGGAGAAAGGCACCCAAAAGAAGTGTGGGAAGGGAGTAGTCTAACCCAAAGACTAATAATGAAAGTTGAAAAATAGTTGAGCCTGGAGAAAAAAAGGCACAAGAGGGTGGAAGCCAGCAGCATTCAACTTCCAAGAACGGGATCAGCGAAGGTTGTTTTGAAAAAATACACACGGGTGATGCTGAGAGCCTAATCCTACTTACTCTGCTCATGTGAGCGTTGCCATTCTACCCTTTCCATGAGATCAGGGTTGGATCTTGAGGCCATCCCATGCTTGAAGCTCCTATGAAGAAGCCCTGTAGCGCACAGTTTTTAATTGAGAGGCAGCTCTTCAGTCTTGCTTGTTGGTGGAGGTCCAAAGGCTATCAGGGCTTGTTCTCCCAACTCACTTAATTGCTTCTGAAAATCCCATGTTCTCTTCCCTGCCGGGCCTCAAAGTACAGTCACACACCAAAGAAAATGGGAGAAGAAAACCACTTCAAGGCATCAAGGTGACTCTTCTTCTGACAGATGAAGGCAAAGAAAAGTGTATGAAAATAATTGATGGGATGTAGCAAACAGAGCTGGCATCATTTACATACTGAACTGACAGCATGCGCCATTCACAGGCCCTTTCCACTATAAATAATGCTTTATAGTGACACAAAAAAGCCCTATTTATCTTGGAAGTTAAAAAGGCACCATCTGAGTGGACAGCCGGCTTCTGGACTCCCCACAAAAATGTTTATATAGGAGACGGTGCTTTAGATAAAGATATAAAACCTGGCTGATACAGGCACAGCTCTGTAGCCAGTGAACTGCAGCGCACCAGAGATTTCCAGCCCATGTTGAAGATCCCTGCACTCACCCCAAGGGCTGATGCATTGCCTAGGACACAGATCTAACCCATGGACTCCTGCAGTCTGGAAAGTGGTTGATATTTGCTGCCTTCCCCCTCGACATCCCCATTGTCTCTCATTTCCAAGGTGCTTGGGTCTCCTTAAGAGCCTCCAGCTGTGCTGGATTTGGAGGTGAGTGCTCCCAGCTGCTCACCACTGCCATCCCTGCTGCTCACCAAAACCTGCCCTCACCTATTTTGGTTAAAATGAGCTCAATCTAAAAAGCTGCACTTTAGTAATATGACTTGGTTTTGTAAGAGTGGTTTAGGGAGTGTTCTGTGGGCCGGGTTATCCAGGATGTAGGTGCCTGTGATGCAGGAATGAGTTCTTGTACAGCTCCCACCCAACTGGTACCTTATAGGGAGGTGCACAATGGCCATTGCATCACATGGAAGTTTGTCACAGCATCAGTTCTCTAAGTCCCAGGTAAGCCCTGATGTCCTTTGATCATTGAGCTCGTGGGAAGAGCCTTGCTGAGGAGTGGGATGCTTCTAGAGGGAAAAGCTTTCCTATTTGGTGAGAGGTTTCAGTGAGCTTGACTCTTCCCTCTAGTTTGCAAAGTTTAATTTGTTTCCACCTGTGAGGGATGGCTGCTGTTGGGAACTAAACCCTGTCAAAGCATGGGGGCTCTTGTCATCCAAAACAAGTAAGGAAGGTCTTTCCTGGGTTCTCCAGGAGCATAGCTATGCTGACAAAGGCCATGCTGGCTCAATGGCCAGCAAACCTGGACCCCTCAGTGCATGTACTTGAGTGAGTAGTGCTACTCCTTCATACAAACACCATCCATCTCCCCTCCCTCTATGACCACCTTGGCCTCTCGGGTCTGTGCTCTGCCAGCGAGCAGGTTTCCCGCTCAATCCTCTCCTTTATAAGGCCCTTCTGGGAAGCGAAATGTAGCCCCTGCTCAGGAAAAGGCGTTATAATGGGCAGCTACCTATGGAGGAAGATGGATCACCGAGTCAGAAACCAATCGAGAGGTTGTGATGGCATCATAAATCAGGGGATGCTGAGCGTTAAAAGAAACCCAATGCTTGATTTATAACTTGGCACAAGCCATTTGTCGCCAGCCAAGATTTGCAGAAAGAGAAACATTTTTGTAAGCTTAATTTAACATTATTTTTTTCCACCACTCTAAGCATTTCTGTAGGGTTAATTTTTCTCCCCCCACTCTAAGCATTTCTGTAGGGTTTATTTTTCTCCCCCACAGGTAAAACTCAGTTTGCAGATAAAAGCAGCCAAACAACATCCAAAGATTTTGTTTCACTTTGAAATGCTTGATGGGTTTGAGCTTTCTTTTCCCTAATTCAGGACCATTCTTGTCTGAGCCTCAACTCCTTCCCAATGTCTTTTAATACTGAGTCTCACTGGGAGTTGAGGCTTTTGCTGGTAGATGGCTGGTGCAAATCCAACTCATGCTGCCGAAAAGTATTATCAGTTAATCACCGCTCTGTTGCTGATGTGAAGCTCGTTTTGGTATCAACAGCAGGTAGGCAGCTGCCTCACCTAACCTGCCTCTGCCTTCCCTGTTAGCTGTGTGTTTGGAGGTAGCTGCAGGAGAGGCCAAGCAATTAGCTGCAATAGAAAGTGTGATGGGATTTTACCCTTAGCTGCAGTGACTCAGTGGAGGGGATGAGTTTGTGCTGCTGCTGCCCAATGCTGTGATTGGGAACCTGCAGTCCCTAATGCATCTGTCCCTGCATCTCAATGAGGGCATCTCCTCTGTTATGCTGCCAGATCATGCGTAAGCAACCATTAGCTTTTTTTTTTTTTGGAAATGAGGAATTAAAGTATTATTCTGGTGTGAGATTTTTTTTAGAGAATTTAAAATTAAGCACCTGTTTAGTTCTAGAGTGCTCTGAGCAACAGTGAGACTTGGTGAAATGTGGACAATGCTGTTCCCAATGTATTTACCTTTTTTCCATAATTTCTTAGTTAATTGGATTTTGGAATGGATTGCTTTGGGTGCTTTAAATGAAGGTGGACAAGCACAAGGGATGGGGGTTGTTCTGGAGATTTCTGTTTGCATTGGATGTGTGCTTTTATACAGGATACCCTGAGACCATGTATTCCTGCCTGAGGTGACCAGACAGATTTCCCCAAATGCCTTTTGGTATTTCTGGGAGGCTGTGAAAGGCTGAGGACTTACCATGCTGGCCCCATAGCAATAGGAATTAAGAGAAGCATGCTGATTGCTACCAGCCCTGCTGGGAAGGTGTCATGGAGATCTGCAAGGAGCCCACCAAAACCACCACTGCTGAAGTGCAGAACAAGCCCAGGTGTTGGTCCTGGGCGTTCCTGTTATAGGTTGTGTATCCACGTTAATGCTATTGAAAGGTGTTTGCAGAAGCCCAGTTCTTGCCTGAAAGGCACTATTTTCAGCTTCTCAGGGAAGAGCTGAGCTGAGGAGGCCATGACAAGGGTTTTGGATTCAAAGTTGGCAAAAGCTCTTGGTCTGGGTCCCCCTCTGAGGCTGAGTGCTTCCCCCCATCATTTTGACTTTCTCTAACTCAGTCCAGACTTGCTGAGAAATCTGCAAACCTCAGGGAAGCTCTTTGGCAAAGCTGATGTGTATTTTGCCTGGTTTCGTATTTCATGTGGAAAAAACACCCAGCCCCCTAATCTACGTCGTTCTTGTTTCAGCTAAGTTAAAATAATGACCAATTTGTACATGCCAGAACCACAGGATCACTCCACAGCATTTTTGTTAGCACTATTTGTCCATTTGACAAGCATATAATTGTGCTTCTTAATTGGAAGTATTTGTCAGTGCAAAGCATCATACATGAGGCCATTGTGGGAGCAGACTCAGCAGTGCGACTTGTCTCAGTCCAGTGCGTGGCTCTGGCAGATCCATGCCAGGCCATGAAAAGATAAAACCTCTTTATCAACAAAGGATAAAAAGTGATGCCCACCTGGTCCTCTCCTCCCCATGGGAGGGTCTGGTTAATAATAATATTATTAAAAAGCTTATGGTGATGCATAAGGCCAAAGAGGTCTTCAGTGTGCTCTGCAATTGCTGTCATACTCTTGGTAAAGGTCGCTTTAGTGGAGGTCTGGTGATGTTCAGAGTGAGCTCCTCTGGCAGCAGAGGCCTGAAGCAAGATCAGGACAACCAGTGCATCCAAAGTGGGCTTGCAAAGAGGTTCTGAACAGGAGGTTTAGCAATGCACTGCTTGCTGCTCCACTGAGAAGGTCTGTGACAAACTCTTCGCCTACTGGGTACGTAGGGTAAGATGTTCTTGCTCCGGCAGCTGCAACTTTCTCATTCCTGTGTGGGATAAGCAAGGCTGATGCGGAGTGCGTCATGCAAGAGTCCCCCAGGAGCTGATGGGGGTCCCCAGTCCCAGCTCCCTGCACACATCTCTGATCCCTTGGTCCCCCTGGCCTCTAGGGATGCCCTTCCCCAGCAGCACTGGGCTTGCTGAAGGCAGCAGCATGGGGCTTTCATTTCTGCTGATACAGATCGAGGGACAAAGGGCTTCTGTGGCCCTCCCAGCCCAAGACCTTCCCTTTTCCAGAAAAAGCCTTATGAAGAAAAAGGTGGTTTCTCTGTGCTGCAGAGCAGCCCTGGCTCCCGCAGTGGTGAGGGGAGCACTGTCCCAAGCTGGAGAAGCTGTCCGTCTGCAGAGCTGGTTCCTTTCTTCCTTCCCATTTTGTGAAATTACTGACGTTGCCTCCCTAGGTCATCTCGAAGGAGAGCCGTACAATGGCAGCCTGACTTGCTGCGACCACGCTTGGCAGCTTCAAACTTGGTGGGCTCCAATTTCATTTTAAAGACCCCTTCTGCCTCCCCTTATAATTGAAAGGCGAGCTTGTAGTACAGCAAGGATCCTAAATGGGTCAGACCAGCAGGCGGGCTCCAAAACAAACATCATTAACGCCAAACCACTGAACCATAGAGCGTGAGCTGACAGTGCCTCTTTTGCCTGCTGACTTTGACCACACAGATGCCGTCGTCTTAAAGAAACAGCCGGGGCTGCCGGCAGCTGCAGGGGAGGGAAGGGGAGATGCCAGCAGATGGGGCAAAGGCCGAGGCCCCCACCTTGTATGATGGAGGGTTGAGGGGTAGGAAACCCTCCACAAAGCTGTAGCGGGGAGTTCAGCGCAGCCAGCGTTGCTCTAGTTTGGAGAAAAGGACACTGAGGGGCAACCTCATTGCTCTCTACAGCTTCCTGAGGAGGGGATGTGGAGGGTGAGGTGCTGAGCTCCCTGGGATCCAGGGACAGGGCATGTGGGAATGGTTCAAAGCTGCACCGGGGAGGTTTCAACTGGACATTGGGAAGCATTTCTTTACCAAGAGGTTGTTCAAACCCTGGAACAGGCTTCCTAGGGATGCGGTCGATGCCCCAAGCCTGTCAGTGTTTGAAAGGCATTTGGACAATGCCCTTAGTAACATGCTTCAACTTTTGGTCAGCCATTAAGTGGTCAGGCAGTTGGACTAGGTGATCATTGTAGGTCCCTTTCAACTGAAAATTTCTATTCTATTCTCTCTGCCTGCTGAGTTTCCCCCTGTGCCAGTCGGAATGCCACAGAAGTTGATCCTGCTTTAGGGTTTGGTTTTGGGGCTTTTTTTTCAGATAGGCCAAAAAGGAGGGCATGGCAGCACCACACCAGGTGCTTTGCTTCCCATTTTTTTTTGGTGCATCTGCATGACTTCAGGTTGAGTTGTTCTCATTGGCAACTCCAGGAGGGATGTGTGTCTGCGTCCTGCCACTCTACAGCCTGGGCTGTGGGTACAGCGCTGTGCCAGGAAGTATGTCCATCCTCCAGTAAGAAGAAATAAAAAAATATGAAGCTCAAATGTCCTCCACTTACAAATGGTGCTTATGGTCCATTTAGTTTCATATACACAATGCAATAGCGCTCATAGGCAAAATCCCGGGAGCCTCCCAGAATACAGAGAGGATTGGTGTTGCTTAGTTACCAGTGGTACGCTGGCATACTGAGATAAATCAATACAGCTCCAAATATTAAAGCCTTTAAAATAAAATCAAAGCCGTGTCCATAATCCCCAATGCTTCCTCTTTACTTTCGAACAAACATGGCATCGTGCTGGAGCCGTGCAGGAGGCAGTGAAGGACCTGGTTACTGCACAGGTTGCTGCTTCTCCTTTTCTTTCTTTTTCCTTTCCTTCGATTAAAAGCAGAGAATAGGCTGTGCCATCCCAAAGGAGAGAGCTAGGGGGAGGGGATCGACAACCAGAGCTTTGTATGGGACATGGAGTGGAGAGTGACTTCTTGCTTCTCCCCGGCTGCATATCGTGGTTATTTACTGCTTAGAGCTGTGGTGCTGTTGCGAAGCCCTTCGAGCGCCTGTCCTTCCCACACAAGCAAGTGTTCAGCCACAGACAGACATGTAGTAGCAGCAGCTCTTGTATTCTGAGGCCTTGTGAGGTTTACCCTGGGCAAGATTCTCAGGGTTAGACCTGCAAGGACCACAGAGCCCTGAGCAAAGTCGGCTTGTCTTCACAGTCAGTGCTAGCTCTGCTGAGAAATGGAGGGGGAAATATCTATAAAAAAACCCCAGAGCAGCCTGTTTGTCCAGAGAAGTGCCTCAGCTACCAGGATCATGGGTCCCTGTTCACCCTGGGCGGACGTGCAAGTGCTGCGGGTGGCACATGCTGCTGGTTGTCAGTGCAGATGGGACACTATTGTGCTTGGAGAGCAGGTTACGGAAATTGATAACTTTAAGTGTTTAAGTCCTGCTCTTAATTAAGAAGGAAAGCGAGGAAATCATGTCCCAAAGATTGAAAGAGAACCAGTAAAACATAGGAAAGAAGTAACCCTCTTTGGCTCATTTACTAGAATGAATAAAATCAGTGGGAAGTGGTGATTGACCTAACTTGTTTATATAAATTAATTTGCTGAGGCTGATTTTTCTCACAGATGCAGAATGGCATGGGAAGGTCTTGCTCCGGAGTCAAATGTTGGCAATATCTTACGCCCACAGGAGTGGGGTGAGCTGCCAGGATCAGGTCTCCAGGCTTGGTAATCCTGGAGAACTGGAGCTTGGGTTCTGAAAGCAAATTTAAATCAAGCCAGAGACATTGGTGCATGGGCACAGGGCTGAGATAAGTCACTGGTGCCTGAGAGTGGGTTAAGCTGTCTGTATAGACACAGTCCTCAGAATTTGTATGACAGTAATACCTAGAGAAATCTGCCAGGATTAGATCACTTATATTAGATTTGGTAGATATGCACGTACAGCCTCCTCTCCCAAAAGATTGTAATGTAAGTAGACAAGTCAAAATAGTGGTGAGAAAAAAGGCTGTAACCTTACTCCAGCTTGTAGGAGGCAAATTAAAGCACAGTAAGGTTTGCCCACAGGGACAAAAAAAATGTGTAGCTGAGCTGGGAACTGAACCCAGACTTTCCAAATTCCAGCCCCAGAGAGTGCTGGAAGTGCCAGGACCACTTGGGGATGCTGAGTTGATCATTTGCTGGCACCAATTCTATGGTCCCAGTGGCCACCGGGCTGGGACAGCTCGGGATGAAGCTCCAGCCCTCCTCGCAGGCAGCACAGCATGTTGATACCTGCGCTCGGCAGCTTGCAGGACGTGTCAGAGCCCGTGCTGTTCTCCAGCAGCTTCACAGTGCCGGCAAGGACATGTTGGTGCGCCTCGGCATGGAGGAGGGACTGTAAGTCCTGGCTCCTCCTTGGGCTCCCTGCCTGCAGCAACCAGCAGGGGAGATGTTCACGAGGGCTCATGGTGATGTGGTGGGGCAAACGTCCCTGGCGAGGAAAGAGGCATGTCTGGAGGATGACTTGGAGGTGTCTGCTGTGGTTCATGCTCCAAGCTGCCCTCCACGGGAGCCAATCTCACCCTGCCGCTGGGAGCAGAGAACTGGAGAGTTGCAGTTCCCCAGGCAGAGCTTGCCATCGTGGGTGACCCTCCACCTGCTGTGCCTTGGTGGCCTGGCCGTGATGGGTGATGGCATGATCTTGTGGGGTGCTCTGGCGTGAGCAGCGCTTCTGATGAGTCGCTGGAAGTCGAGCTCTGGTGGATTTCCAGGCTCACAGGGAAAAGCTCTCACTTTCATCGCTCCTCTTCCTCCCAGGGCTCTGGGAGATCACAGGCAATCAGGAGAGTCTTAGCAGGAGGGGAATAGCACTGAATGAGGTTTCTTCTTTTCCCTACTGAGCCTCAGCATCTCCCTCCACTTTACTTGCAGCAAACAGCCCAGCAGTACCTCCAGCCATGAGGAATCTCAGTATATCTGGAGGGAACGCTAGGACCTTTCTCAAACATCCCAGAGAATTTTTATTACAGAGCCACTAAGAGGAGAGGGAGGGATGGGACTCCGGGAAACCTTGGTTCAGTGGGTGCTCCCCTTCTGTCCTTGGTTTGTCTCCCCTCTGTTAAACAGGATATTCAGAATTGCTGAATTTTTGCGGTTTTTACCAGCCCTATGGTTGCTTGGAAAGCATGGCTTTTTTTTTTTCCCAAGAAGTTCTCAAAAACAATTTCTTCTTTGTTTTCCTTTCTACTAAAAAATACTAGAAAGTCAGAAAATTGGCAGTCTCTGGCTATAATCCACACCAGCCGACATTTTGTGGATAAACTTTGCCCTTCCACCTTTCTCCCATGTCGAACAGAGCAGCATGCACTCTTTAGAAGAAACCAGATCGTTATCATACATAGTTTGTATGGCATGAAAAGGAAAGGAGAAGCTATAAAACACGCAGGCATGCACAGCCAGCCATGTTATGATCCTTGTTCCAAGAGAAAGATATCATGTACATTTTAATTGGTTTGGTTGAGTTATCATTAAATCTCAGGAGGCCTTTTCTTTTTCCTTTTTACCTGCTCCAGGAAAAGCCACTCCGGCAGAGGCCTCTTTAGAGAGGATTGCCAGGCAGAAGAATTCAGATGATGGTTGTCCAAACTGAAGTGAGAAAACACATTTGCACCAAGAGCAGCCAGCTTAAATTAGCAGGCAGTGGCGTGGGATGCGAGCAGAGACATGATTACAGGCTGATAAAGACAGATGTAAGACATAAACAGCTGAAATTTGACTTAAATATTTATAAGAACCCAGGGCTCTCTTACCAATGTTATGTTTGGGTAGGATAGGGTGATTTAGAGCTGCTGCTTGCACTGCTTGCTTTGCTTTCATCACTCCGTGGCCTGAGCTAACCTGTTTGTCCCACAGACAAGGTGCAACTTTAAGGTCACATCAACCTTGCACGGTGGTACGGTGCTGTCCTGGAGCTGGCTTTTGCATGAGCAGCTCCAAGTCCCTCAGCTCTCCCAGCAGAGGATGGTTCTGCCGCTGCGTATCCAGCATCATGGGGCTGTGCCCATGCTGGGGCTCGGGAGGGTTTCGCTGGGAGCCTTGGTTGTGTTTGCTAACACCGCTTCTCGTTTCATACTGCTGCAACAGCAGGTTATAGTCTGGAAAGCTTGTGTGGCTGTTGGTGGAGGTTGGGAAAGTGCCTAAACTCCACCCAAGCCGCTCTCCTCTTGTGAGTCCTGCTAAAAACTAGGATGGTCACGGCACAAGGGTTACGATTTAGTTCATTTCATCCAGGCAGATCACTTCAATATAACGAGGGTCTTCATCCCAGTTGCTGTAAACAGAGCAGGGCCACGAGCATGTAGGTGCAGGGAGCTGACGAGGTGGAGCTGGTGGCACCTGGGACCAAGCAGTGCTGTGGGAATGGGTGGGTTTGGCAGAAAGGCACAAATGGGGTGTGGGGTTGGTGGGAGAGATGTGGGGGGCAAAGAAGCTGGGAGGGACAGGATTGGGCTCTCCAAGCTGGGCATGAGGAGCGGAGGGACAAGTGCCAGGCAGGGAAACAGGGCTGGCAGGGACGGGCACTTGCTCGTTCCTGCAGCCCCGTGCCTGTTCACCTCACATGGCGTTTGCAGTGGCAAACATCACTCCACTGAAGGTGAAACCAGTGAACCCCTGTTGACAGTAGCTCAGGGCACAAGAGTTTGTCCCCACACACACCCCGGTGGCTGCAGAGTCCCCACGCCTTCAGCTGAGTGGAGCTGTGTCCCTGCAGCAGGTGCCAGGGTGTGACCTCCAAAGACAAAACCTCCCACTTGCTAAACAGAGGAGAAAGCGCTGCTGCTTTTAATTATTAATGAAATCTCACACACAGCATTAAAGACATGGGCAATTCTTTTTGGCAAGTGTAATGAAAAAATTAATTGAATAATCATTCCGTGTAAATAGATTTAGATAAGCTTCTCTTTCTTTTCTTTTTTTTTTCTTCTCCTTCTCTCCCCCTCCCACACCTTCCAATTTCCAGTAGAGAAAACACTGTGATTTATTGCTTGGAATATTGTTATAATTCAGAGCATCCCGTGGTGAGCGGTGGCTGTACTGGCTGGGGCTGCCAGGTCCCTTGGTTTCAGACAGTCTTATTTAGGGGATGCACAGTGGCATGAGGAGAAAAAAAAAAAAAGGCTGTTAAAATTTACTGCTGTTAGGAACACTTTAAAATAAATCTAAATGCTTGATTTACAGGGTGTTGGTTTGTTAATGGTTTAGAGGACCTGATCCTGTTAATGTCCATGAGTCCTTTCAGTCTTTGGGGGGCTGTTGCCTGGGGGGTGTCCCCAGCAGTGTGGGAGCCCACAGTAGACCCTGGCCAGGCCCCAGCCGCGTTAGGAACCATGTGGCTGCATGTTATGAGTTTGTGTGGCGCGGTTTTCTTTGGTGGGAGGGGAGGGAGGCTGCAGAGGCGGCCCCTTTAAGAAGTTGCTGGAAGAATTCGCTGCCCCAAAATGTCGGACGCGCGCGCCAAAATGTCGGACCCGCCT